>QLTV01001804.1:290659-301434 GCA_003457575.1 Thermophis baileyi | reverse complement strand
TATATATATATATATATATATATATAATCATAATAGTATGATTCAATTAGCACTGGTCCTGTTGCTCACATTGTTTAATTATCCCTTATCTCCAAAATTATATTGCTTGTTTATTCAATCCTCATTTCATTAGTGCTAATTAGAAATAATTACAAGTGATATGTTAAATGCTTCATTAAATGATTTATCTCCCATAGTTGCCATGATCCCTGGCAGACTCATGAGTAGCGTAAGCAAGCTATCAGTGGAGTGCACTGTTTATATAAAACATTTCTGGCTGTATCCCCTGTTACTCTTTATCAGTAAAGTGCTAAAACCTGGGAAGCTTTTGAAATAATTTCACACAGCCTTATTGAGATCTCACAGAGAAAATTAAAACAGAAGCTATATGTTCCCACATTCAGGTTTTAGGAGGTATGGTTAATCATACTATACAGCAAAGGAAGATAATTCATTCTTCATGGCATTTATGTATTGAATCTGGGCTACGAAACTCTGCACAATAATAAGATAATAGCACTCTGGTTCATTGCTAATATCTAATGATCATCTGAAACTTTGCAACCAAGATCTGGTAGCCTAAACAGTCATTCACATATACTGTATATGGTAATATATAGCTTTCACACTTGCAATCAACAGTAAAGTGCAGTAAATATAGCCTTGCTGAATGACACCAAAGGCAAATCTAATCCATTTTCCCACAGAAGCTAGCCTATATGAAGTTCATTACATAGGATTTGAAGCAAAAACTTTCTCATGCTGTTATTCTCCAAGAACTCAGAATTCAGAAACACATTGCCTTAGATGCTGGAGGCAAAATATATCAACTTCCTGACACTCATGGCTATGGAGAAGGATAATTTTAAGTGAAGGAATGGGTAACATGTATGCTGGGCATGTCAAAGCTCTACTCCAGATTTTAGTTCTGGTATTTCTACTGATTCACATACCAGTTAATTGGGAGAGGAGTGTAATGGTGACAACATCAACATTTCAATGAGACCATGAATAACATTGCCACTGAGAATAAGCAATACAGAGGTAGATAGGGAAATTTATTTATTTGTTTATTATTTGTTTGTTTATTTTTAGCATATGGCACGTGTTAGCCAGGGATCACCGAAGTGGCTGCCTGCCTCTGTGAAAGGAATTTTTTTGGGCGGTGTTATTTTTACCCGTGGGACGCCTGAATGCCGGTAGGCAATCAGGCGAGCCTCCTTTCTTGTCCCTACGCGGTTTATTCGCTCACGGGAATTGAGCCGCCAACCTTGCCGGTGTGCAGGCCCAGCATCTTACCACGTGAGCCACCGCGGCCCCCAGATAGGGAAATAATGTAATCTCATATAAAATAGTTTCTTATGCTCTACTCACTAGGAAAAGTATTGATACATCAATAATGAAAATAAAGCAAAATGTGGATTTCTAGATGTCATTATACACTGGTCATCTGAAAAATTGCTAATAAGAATGCTGAGTGTTTAGTTCCATAACATCTGGAGAAACCACTTTCCTTTGACTTAAAGACATACTAAAAATAAATTTCATATATGTCACTATGCTATATTGTGATATTTGTCTATTGGTCATGGTATTTTTAAGAATGATCATTGGGTGAGATTATAATGAAATTGAATGGGCCATTAGACCTTATTACTTTGTGCTGGACTTAAGACAGTATGACTGCCTTGGTTACTGTTGCTATGGAAGGGAGCTTCTAGCTGATACTATGATAATGTCTTAGAAGATAGTGAAGTACCATTAAGATTAGTAGGTATAAGATCTATAAGGAACATTATGATTAGGGATTCTGGGCAGGAATTTGAAAGATATTCATTAACCTATGATACCTGTAAATGATTGTTAATACTTGTATGAATCTGAACTGATCTGATTCAAATTTTGGATTTAGTCTTGCATAAATCATAGATCAATTGAAAAATTCAATTTCCAATATCCAAAGTAACATGAAGAACTTGGTGTAGTTACAGCATTAGGTTAGAAACAGGGAAGCCATCAGTTCTAATCCCATCCTAGAGGCAAAGGAAGCTGGGTAACCTTGGGCCAGTCATTTTCTAGGAAGAAGGCAAAGGCAAACCACTTCCAAAGACCTTGCCAAGAAAATTGGTCACCAGGACTTAAAAATTGACTCAAAGGCACACGCACCCTTAAAAATAATAATAATATGAACTGAAACATCACAATTAGAGTGATTGGATTTGAGCCAAACTGGGATGTTTAAAAAGTATGTGTGTGTGTGCACTTATTGCACGCTGATTGATTAATGGATAATGTATCATCAAGTCACTGTCAATTCCTAATGATTAGATAGCGAGCGGTAAGAGTACCCAATTTGAATTTCAAAAATCTAGATAACCATTAGATGGTTGAAAATAGATACTTTTCACTTTGGGCTAACATTGGGTGGCTGATCTTGATTTTGCAGCTTAGCTGTGGTAGCTTTAGCATGTGCAAAAGACTTTGGAATTATTCCAAATCAAATCAATTTGGAAGCATTCAGTCTGATTTGATCTTTCAAATTGTCACTTTGATTTGGAGACCTGATTTAGTTCAGAGGTTTAATCATGTTTAAACCAAATCCAATATTCCCAGAACTTTTGGTAATTGGTGATAGTTCACAAAGGCAAACGATTGTAGAGATCAGCTCTCTGCAATGTGCAGGAAAACCAGTTAAACCATTCAAGGAACTTTCTAGCACCTTCTTAAAAGACTCCAAAGATGGAAAACCCACCAAAGGCAGTCTATTCCACTGTTGTATAATTTGTATTGTCGGGAAGAAAGCTCAGATCCATAAAAGACTGGAAACACTCTGCTGGATATGAAAATATACAGGTCAATGTTGGCAAAAAAAAAAAAAAATCAGGAATCTGGTAGCACCTTTTCTGATTATCAAATCCTGTTAAAAGATTTGCATTATGCCTGACTTTATGCCCTTAAATAACATTTGTTAGTTGGAAGGGATGCTACCTTATTCCTGATTTTTTGTCACCGTAGACTGACACAGATTTTGTTGTCCTCCAAAGTCTCCAGATTCAAGCTGGTCATTGTGGTAGCAGGGAGCTTGCTCTATAAAGTACTGGTAACGCTTCAAGCAGGCAGTAAAGCACAGATTCAAGATGTCTAGTGGGAATTTCGGCAAAGTGGAAAATGAATCAACCTAGAAGACAGAGGAAAGGATTGCAGACAGAAGAAGAGTGTTCTATAGTATCTGTTTGTTAGTTTGGCTGGACTAGAAATTTGGAAAAGAGAAACTAAGAGAAAAGCTACTGAACATTTATGAGTTGGGGAAACTACTCTTAAATAATCCCATTGGTAACTAGCATGAAAAATCCAATTATAGTTAAGATATACGGAATTTACAAAAAGCAAAGCTTCCATTTTAACACCTGTAATAAACATTGCATTTTATTGCAGAAGATTTGTTTTGTTTGGGGGTGGTTTTGTTTCTTTCTTTTCTTTGTTTGTTTGTTCTCGGTGTGATGGTCAGTCCCATACCTTCACCACAGGGACAAATGTTAAAGGTTTATAAAACTCAGGGACATTATTTTTGTATCACTGGTAGAAGTTTGTTGCTGGTTAAGTAGGTAGAATACAAAGTATTTGTGATATAGATAGAAACTTCAAAGTTTTAAAGAAAAATACGCTTGGGACATGAAGGCAGTGGTGAGATAATACATACAGTTCTTTCACCAAACTTCAAAAACTAAAAATTAAATTGTGAAGCTAGTAAATCAAATAAATCTGCCCCTTTCCCCTCTTAATGTGTTTTGAAATAGCTGTATCAACACCAATTTATATATCGTGTGCAAATCTAGAATCCTTCAACACATTACCTGTGGTGCTCTCTACTGGCACCATTCATAATATTTCCATTTTATGCATAATTTTCAGGTACCTAATGCCACCTACTATTTAATCTTTTTTAATCTTCCTGAAATAAATGTAATAAACATGGACTACATTCAGCTCCCCGGCCATGGATTTATTTTGCATAGGACTGCTTTGAATGTCAAATTCTAACAGAACTATTTGAAGTTCATAGTGAATAATGCCTTATGCATTTTCTCTGTTATCCTACTTACAGCTGGCCTAAAATTATCCTTGTAATTCTCAAACATTTCATAATTGCAGCATGAGATCAGGCTATCTCCATAGGATCCTAGTCAGTTGGAAACTGAAACAAAGCTGGAATTTATATTTAAGAAGCAACAGACCTAAGAGAGAATAGTGATTTTTTTTCCGTATCTCCTTTCATGCAATATGTTTCCTGAATATACAAGGGGCACTGCCATCCTGAGATGTTATAAAGCTCCAGAATCAGTTCTAAATCTGTTCTCTGTGTTATTTCTACTTGAAAACGCAATAAAGCAATCACTTCTTCAAAACCAGAGCTGTACAGAACCTGTAGGTCAGGGCTGTCAAACTCCCGGTCTACAGGCCGGATGTGTCACGCGCTGGCCACGCCCATGCCCGGTTTAGCGAAGGGGGGGAAAGTCCCAATACGTCACGTGACACCGCCATGATGACGTGAGTTTGACACCCCGGCTGTAGGTGATCCATTTCCTCATTTGCTGAGTTTTTCACCCCATTGCCTGTCTTGCATTCACTAGGCCTCAACCACCCTATCAGATTTCTTAAAAGGAAATACTTCCCTTCATTGGAAACATGGGGCCAAATGTAAAGAAGATGAAGTAAAGATGTCAGCCTTGCAAAGTATTCCAAATAAAAGCACACTCAGAAATACTAGCTCTAACTTTATTGTGAGGCTGCTTGTCTGATCTTTATCTAGTCTGAGACTCTTCCTCATGTTTAACAAGGTCATTTTCACATACCATTACAGATGTGTATGTCCAACTATTTATTTCATTTCCCTTTAGTATGGAACAGAGGTGAAGGAATTGTTTTTTGAGAATTGCAGCAGTTGAGGCTGAAAAAGTGATTAAATAACATTTTCTTCCTTTGACAAGTTGTTAACACCATCATATATCATCTTCAAAATCCTTTGAATTAAAGACTAGAACTGGAACTTTAAATTAAAGACTAGAACCATGATACAAAAAAAAAAGATACTGGGACCCTAGAAAGAGTGCAGAGAAGAACAACGAATAAAAAGGGACTATAATAATGAGGCTAAAGCATACAATGAACAATTGAGGGAACTAGGTATGTCTAGACCAGCGGTTCTCAACCTGTGGGTCGCGACCCCTTTGGGGGTCGAACAACCTTTTCACAGGTGTTGCCGTGCGCGCTAGCCCGCCATCTTGGAAATGCTCCCAGTTCAGCTGTGCCTGCGGGTCGCGGGACAGCCGGTAGCCACGGAAGCGGGAGACTTCGCCCACCCGCCCGGACACCGCCATTTGGGTTCTTTTACCCTCTGTGCATGTGCAGAATGCTTTGCGCATGCGCAGAGGGTAAAAGAACTCAAATGGCGGCATCCGGGCGGGTGGGAGAAGTCTCCCGCTTCCATGGCTACCGGCTGTCTGGCGACCCGCAGGCACGGCCAAACTGGGAGCATTTCACCCCTGGTGCCACACCCCCTTTGTCACCTCATCTCGTGTGGGGAGGGGGCGGGGGTCGCGGCGGCAGGGCAGGGGTCGTGGGGGGTCGCGGCATTAGAAAGGTTGAGAACCACTGGTCTAGACTAACAAAGAGAAGGACGACAAGAGATATGATAGCAGTCTTTCAGTTACTAAGGGGCTGTCACAGAGGAGAACAGATCAAGCTATTCTCCAACGCACCTGAAGGCAGGACAAGAAGTGGGTGGAGGATAACTAAACCAATCTAGAACTAAGGGCAAATTTCCTGACTATGAGAACAATTAATCAGTGGAAGGGTTTATCTCCAGAAGTTGTAGGTATGTATCAGTGGAGGTTTTCAAGAAGAGAATGGACAGTCATTTGTTCAGAATGGTATAGGGTCTCCTATTTGAGCACAGGGTTGAACTTCCATTATGCCAACCCTATTATTCTATGTTCTAATTAACGAGGAAGCTCTATGTTATTTTTGTATATCTCTGAATTAGTGCTGCTGCTGACCTCTGCATTTACAAAATTTCAACTTAGCCCTGTCCCAATGTTTTAAATATCTAAAATTATTCAGGGTACAATTTATTTTCAAGATGAAAATAAAGTAGTAAGTTGGTTGGTGGCAAAATTAGAAGTGGGCACTCTGCAAGGTGAAAAGAGGAGCACGCAACCAACCATGGGGATAGGAGAATGCTATGGAATGTATGCCATTTGGAACAGCATCTATGCCAGTAATTCTCAGAGGGTATTTTACAATGTAAAAAAATAAATCAGCCTAGTCCAAGAAAGGGCCAGCTGGACTTTCTCATAGCATCCAGGAAATTGTAAATTTTAAGAATCAAATAAAAATATCAAAACAGGCTAAGAAACAAGCCTTGTTGAAAGAAGTATGATCCTGCAATGATACATCTTACCTCACTAAACTTTTAGAAAAGCACTTGGGTGAAATGGTAAGAAACAAAACTGATTGATTATAAGAAGTCTAAAAGTAATCAGTGAATGGTCAACCAAATGGCAAGTATGATTCAGTTCAATGGGCAAAAGTTCTTAATTTCAAATGTATATTTATTTATTTTATTTTATTATTTTATTTTATTTTATTTTATTTTATTTTCTGGGCAGCTTAAAATGTATTAAGCATCTGAAATGGCTGAGATTCTGGATATCACATATTCCTGAATTTCAAAGCAGAATAATATATTAGAAAGACTATTGAAGTTTTGCCTGGAATTCTCTAACAATACCCAGCCAGACACTTTTCTTTAAAACCAGAGTTCTGAGCTCTAGACTGCATGAATCTAGGCAATACAAATTTTAATAGGATTGTCCAAACTCTTTGCCACCATCCACCAATTGTCTGGATTTTTTTTTTTTTTTTATTTTTTCATAGTTTATTTTTACCTATTATGTCAATTACAGGCCTCTCTCATCTTTTTTAAGTGGGATAACTTGCACAATTGGTGGCTGACTAAATACTTTTTTGCCCCACTGTAGTACCTCCCTAGTCCTAGATTGTATCCCTCTATTAATGCAGCTTAGGATTGGGTTAAAGATTTGGGGGTTTGGGGAAGAAACTACAGAGTCGGGTAATGTATTTCAGGCATTGACCACTCTGTTGCTGAAGTCGAATTTTTTGCAATCAAGTTTGGAGCGGTTTACATTAAGTTTGTATCTATTGTGAGCTCGTGTATTGTTTCGGTTGAAGCTGAAGTAGTCATTGACAGGTAGGACATTGTAGCATATAATTTTGTGTGCTACACTTAGGTCAGATCGAAGGCGGCGTAGTTCTAAGTTTTCTAGGCCTAAAATTTCAAGTCTGGTGGCATAAGATATTCTGTTGCGAACGGAGGAGTGTAGTACTCATCTCGTGAAATATCTCTGGATATTCTCAATTGTATTAATGTCTGATATGTAGTGTGGGTTCCAGACAGATGAGCTGTATTCGAGAATTGGTCTAGCAAATGTTTTATATGCTCTAGTTAGAAGTACAATATTACCAGAGAAGAAGCTACGCAAGATTAGGTTAACCACTTTTAATGCCTTCTTATATGGATGAGGATATCAGCTCATGTTATAATATTAAATGTTATAATGTTATAATTATAATAATTATAATAAAGTATAATCTGTTAAAGTAGTAGGGGAGAGAGTTTCAAACATTGGATTCAAAGAACATTTAACATCACATCTACTATGGTAGTTCTCTATATGTTGATCTCAAGAGAACAATGTTCGGAGAGCCACATCTTCTCACCTTTCCCTAATAAAATGAATATATATTGTACAAGAGAAAACCATTCTATAGAGAGCAATAAATTTGTCTCAATATAAACCAATTTCAAATCTCCAATGCAAATGACATCATTCTCACCTTTGTTCCAGATATTTTACTTGTAATATCTTGGTAGTAAATGCAAATGACTCTGGTAATAAAATCTTAAATGTTAATGTAATGTCACAGAAAAAAGTCATGCTTTTCTGTTCTAGTTTTTTTAAATAGTAGATTTATTTTAGTTTTATTTTTTTCATTTGAGATTCTCTGTTAAAGTATCTGACCCTACATCCAGCTTAGTTTTCTATACTTATAATGTCTTGAGACTTACTTCTTATTAGTAATAATAGAGAAGATTGAGCAATTTTTAAAAAGGATTTATGGAGCATGATTGGCTACACCAAGGTATTACAGTATGAATGGAATGAGTCCCAAAATAAATAATGTACACTTTCATTTTTCTGATTACCTGAAAAAATATTATAACACTAATAATACATCCCCGGTACTAACTGTATTTATGAGAAATGAAGCAGTATTCATGATATTTCTAAATTAATGTTCTGAAGATTATAACCTTAAGGCACAAGCTTCTAGTGCTTTTGAAGTAGAAGCAGATGGAGGTATCCATACTTATATTTTCCCTTCCAAAGTGCGGAAGCTGTGAAATGAGAATTCTAACTCCTTTTAAGCATCTTACTCAAACAGTACATTGTGGGATTACGCTGGCATCTAGACATTGTATGCAGAAAATCTCTGCAGGTAGACTGTTCAGTATTTGAACAAGGATGAAATACTAACATTTATCAAAGATGCTATCAAAAATCATTATCATGATGGCTATACCTTACTCTAAGTATTGGAGATAGTATGTATTAGAATTGAATGTATTAGATAAAGTTGCATATTAAGCACATATTAGAAAAAAATTCAAGTGAACAGCTGTATATCAGGGAAGATATAGCATTGTCTGAAATTATAGAATGATGCAACAGAAATGAACTATCTGTACATTTCCACTTAATAGAGAATATAAGTGAAAAACTGCCTGTCACTCATGTTCAGCTTGCAGACTTTATTTATTTTTATTTATTTATTTATTTTGTCAAGCATGTATTAGATAACAGATATAGGTATAAACATGGTTATTAATACATGAAATGGATACGAATAAAGGGGGACATTAGGACAGGGTCGGTAGGCACGTTGGTGCGCTTATGCACGCCCCTTACAGATCTCTTAGGAATGGGGTGAGGTCAACAGTAGATAGTCTAAGGCAGTGATGGCGAACCTTTTTTGGCTTGGGTGCCAAAAGGGTGCGCGTGCACGTGATAGCGTGCACGTGGGTGCCCACACCCATAATGCAATGCCCTCCCCCCATGCATGCGCACAACCCCTGCGCTCCCCCCCCACGCGCCTGCGCACAGGCCTCCCTGAAGCCTCCAGACTTCCGGTAGGCCCGTTGGGCTGTTTTTCGCTCTCCCCAGAGTTCAGGAAAGCCTCCTGAAGCCTGGGGAGAGCGAAAAACGGCCAAACGGGCCAATTGGAAGTTCAGGCGGCTTTCCTGAAGCCTGGGGAGAGCAAAAATGCATGAAAAGAAGACACAACAACANGAGCTCCAGATCGATCCGGAGCTCTGTTATCAGCTTCAGAGCCCTTTCCTAAAGGCCTTTCCTGAAGGCCTCTCTAGCCAATAACAGAGCTCTGGATCAATCCAGAGCTCTGTTATCGGCTGCAGAGGCTTTCAGAAAAGCCTTTCTGGCTGCAGAAGATATGGGCTGAGGTGTGGGAGGCCTGGCTGCAACTGTCCAAAACTGAAGAAGTTCCTGAAGTCCTCTGACAGCGAAAAGGAGGCTGGGGGTGAGCACACAAATGAACTTCCGGTTGGGCTGTTTTTTGCCATCCCCAGGCTTCAGGAGGCTTTTCTGAAGCCTGGAGAGAGCGAAAATGGCTAAAAAGGCTGAAAATCAGCTGGCCAGCTCGCGCATGCGTGCTGGAGCTGACATAGGGCAACGCCTCGCGTGCCCTCAGATATGGCTCTGCGTGCCACCTGTGGCATGCGTGCCATAGGTTCGCCATCACTGGTCTAAGGTTAAAGTTTTGGGGGTTTGGGGCAGAAACCACAGAGTCAGGTAGTGTATTCCAGGCATTGACCACTCTGTTGCTGAAGTTGTATTTCCTGCAATCGAGTTTGGAGCGGTTTACCTCAAGTTTGTATCTATTGTGTGCTCGTGTATTGTTGTGGTTGAAGCTGATTCTGTTGCGAGCAGAGGAGTGGAGGACTCTTCTCGTGAAATATCTCTGGACTCTCTCAATTGTATTAATGTCCGATATACAGTGCGGGTTCCAGACAGATGAGCTATATTTGAGAATTGGTCTAGCAAATGTTTTGTATGCTCTAGTTAGCAGTACAATATTACCAGAGAAGAAGCTATGAAAGATTAGGTTAACAACTCTTAATGCCTTTTTTGCAATGTTGTTACAGTGGGCTCTGGCACTTAGATCATTAGAGATGAGTACTCCAAAGTCTTTGACAGAGTGAGGATCGTCTACAAGGTCGTGTCCATCAAGTTTGTATTTTATGTTCTGATGTTTTTTTTCTGATTCTGATATGAACATATGTAATATGTTCTAATATCTAATATGAACATCTCTGCTCTAGAAAATATTCCATCCTACTAGTAGGCTTTCAGTCTCATAAACCTAAATCCTTTGAAGAGAAGTTTTGGAATCCTTCACAGCATTTTTTTCCCAACTTTATGCGACTATTCACAAAATATAAGAGCTTTAGTGCCCATGGAGGACACAGGAGATCCAACTTCTTCCAATTTAGTCACGAAGCCCAAAGCATGATTTTTTCATCACATTTCCATTCCTTTTGCTATTTAATTGTTATAGAATTGAGAAGATGGACTCTCTGTATCATTCTCAAGATCCTTGGAGGAAGGAAGTAAATA
>QLTV01001804.1:247838-258680 GCA_003457575.1 Thermophis baileyi | reverse complement strand
AGACCCACACACCCACAGGCAGAGCCAGAGAGGGAGAGAGAGAGAGAGAGAGAGAGAGAGAGAGAGAGAGAGAGAGAGAGAGAGAGCGTTGCCAGGGGTGAGTGGGGCAGGGAATGGGCTCCAGGAAGGGGAGGAGACCCAGTCTCCCCCATTGTGAAGCACGCTAGCTTTCACTGTGCTGTGCAAGGCGCTGCAAGAGCAGCGGGCAGGCCATGGAGGGGGTATTGGGTCTTCCCCATGCCCCATGCCAAAGGAAATCCAGCCGGGCTTCTCCTTCCCTCCTACCTTTCCCCCCTTCCCCCTGCTCCCTTCTCCCCACTCAATTCTACTTTGGGACAAAGAAGCTCGCTGGAAACGTGTTGGGGCGACGGAGCGCGTCTTCTGACCCTCCGGCACTTGCCTGCAACTCTCTGCGCTCCTCCAGGCCTGGCTTGCTGGGGGGGAGCAGCCCTGACACCTCTGCTTCCTCCCCCCCCCCACAGCCCCAGCCATCGCTGCCCGGGGAAGGAACAGGAAACAGAAAGCGGCGCGTTTCAAAGGCGGCGAACAGCGTTCCGCTGCAAGGCAGGCCAGGCCTCTCTACTGTCCAACTCGCCAATGGGGCTGCTTCTGCCGGGCCATCTCCCCACCACCCCCCTGCTGGGCTGTTGTGCTCGGTGCTCGGCGGGGGAGGAGCGCTTCCCCACACTTCCCCCTTCTTTTTCTTGACCCTGCCGACAAGGGAGGAGGAAGGCCAGGCTTGGGGGATGGCCCCCACCTCACAAGATCTGCCCCGCCATTCTCTCCCAGCCCTCTTTGCTGGCTGTTAAGGAATTGTGCAGAGTAACCTCTGGGCCCTGAAGGTTTGCACAGTTCACCGTAATGTTGCAGTAGATATGAGTAATGATTCAGTCAATACACAGATACGTTAAAGTGTATAAAAGTAGTTTACTTAAAGAGATAGCACAGTCCAAATAACAGTCCGAATCATACACGTTCTATCAGTCAGTATTCAGAAGTACAGCAGTCTTCTTACCAGCCTTTCTTTGTCTTTATCAGCAAACAAAGATTCTCTACTATCACAGATAGCTAGCTACACACAGAGCTTAATTGCAGACACGAAGTCACTCAGCAATGAATCAGCAAAAGAGAGAGAGAACTAACCATGTTCTCTAGCTCCCTCTTATGGCCGTTACTGCCAGTCAGAATGCACCAATGCATTTAAAGCAATATTACATATATACATTAAACAGTGATTTGTGGCTTGTTTATATTAACCAACCCAACCGTTTGGACAGAGTCCTAACACTGGCGGCAACAGCAAATGTACCACAATGAAGGCGGAATGCTGTTGCCACGCAAAGGCAAGTAGAGGAGCGCTTCGCTCCTGCACTAAGGCTCCAGCCATGCCACTGCCATGACAGGATGATGGCTCTTTCATCCCTCTGCCATGACAGAGTGACAGGGAGCCACAGCAGAGGACCTAAAGAGCCGCATGCAGCTCCAGAGCCACAGGTTGCAGACTCCTGTTCTAGAGGAATGTCAGTTTGCTATAATGGCTCACCAAAAGGCTAAACGCTATGGGGAGACTGGGGTGGAGACTTGATATACAGGATCTGAGTTCAAATAACTTAGGGTGATACAAAACTTACAAAATGTGAGTTAGCACAAAAAACAAATTTCTGATACATAAAGCAATGGCAATCTCTTGAACCAGCACTTTCCAAATATCATGATTCATAAAGTTCACCAGCATACTTTAAAAGAAAGGAATCTAATCACAAACCAGAAAGTATGAACTCTGCTGCTTGTCTGCTATCTGCAATATATGCATTGCATGAATATGGACTTTGTCTGTGTGGGACGTGTACCCCAGGAGGACAGTGCCAGAAACCTCATAGCATCAGAAACCTCAGAAAACAGTGCCAAGAGACTCAAGCCAGCCCTTCCCCCTTTAAGAAAACCAAGAAGCACCAGCTGAAATGAAAAACTCAGAAAGGCTGTTACAAAAGGAATACTTAAGTAGAGCCATTAAGATAAGAGGAATCAGGCTAAAAATAACTCACCTGGAACTCCCCTTTTCCTCTTTCATGGCAGAATTAACCCCCAGGATAGGAAAGACAAAGCCCCAGGAACAGGATTAACCCATTAAGGTAGGAAGACAGGATCCAGGGCCATCACTTTAACTAGAGGCACACAAATAAACCCATCAAGCTGCAGGAGCTTCAAAGGGTAATTAAGTATAAAAGGCTCAGAGTCAGACTTCCAAGTCGGCTTGCAACCCAGGAACGCTTGAGCTGAGTCACTTCTGCTTTTTGCCTTTCTTCATTAAAGAATCCCACTTTCTGGCAGCTGCTTCAGAATTCATTTCTTTTCAGCATCCATGGTACTTCCCAGATGGTAAGGAACCAAGGAAATTTCTTACTACATCTGCATATGGGCAGATTTATGTGAATGGCTGAGTTAATTTTTAGAGAGAAGGATTTGCCATGCCCTACCTGTATGTATGAGAGTTTGCCAATTTATTATCTTTTTAGCTGAAATGATCACTGCAAGCCTGCAAATTTAAGTTCCATTTTTTAATAATAGGAAAATAAATTATCCTTTCTTTCTTTTTTTCTTTCTACCATCTCACATTCAGTTTGATGAACAGGAATTTGCTTTAGGAATTATTTCAAGGAAGAGGAGAATTTTTAGAAAAATGCTGCGCTGATTTAGTAACAGGGTATATGCAAATTCCCTTTCTTTCATTATGCAAGCATATCTCACCTGCTCTGCAGCCTCCATAACTCCCAGTATTTCAAACCCCAAGGAAAGATATTCTGAAGGAACTTCTCCTATGATACTTTTCATTTCAAAATGTAAATGTGCAAAAGAACTGAGTTTCAAGATGTCACTAAGTGCAGACAACTAAGTTCCAGGAACTAATCTATAAAGAGTTTCAATATCACATGCTTAGTTGTGTTGCTTAGCAACCAGTTTATTTTTCATAGGAGACTGATCTCCACTGCTTCAGTTTATATCTTGTTATCTTTTACCAAGAGTCTCTATCTCATTCAGCAGACCTACACACGCTTGTTTTCTTTGACAACTTTACTTAATGCAATTTTTGTTTTAAGAGAGGCTATTGATCATTTTTAATTATAGATAATAAATAGGGCTACCATATTTGGGTTGCAAAACTCTAGATGACCACTGGATAGGAGCAAAGAGATAAAAAAAAATCCTGCTATTTGGAAGTCTTTTTCAGCCTATGTATCAGTGGTGGGGTTGCTGCCGGTTCGGACTGGTTCTCCCGTACCAGTAGCGAAAATTTGTACCCACTCACCGAACTGGCAGCGATGGCCGACTTTCCACCCCACCGAACCGGTTCTCTGGTTGCTGCGAATGGCAAAGAACCCTCTGCGCATGCGCAGAGGGTCATTTCCCCAACGTGACTTCCGTCGTGATGCGAACCAGTAGGGAAGGTAAGTGGAACCCACTCCTGCTATGTATGGTACCACTATGAATGAGGATTGACTGGTCAATAATGAAAAATAAACAAACTTGCATTGTGTGCAAATCTGGGCTCGATTTGGCTTTTATTACTTACAGAAAAATCTGGAAAGTATCAAAATGGGTTTCAGTCCAAATCAAGCTCTCAATACATAGGCTACTCAGCTTCTTCTATAGTAAAAAAAAAACAAAACTTTTTTTTCAACTCATCCATCCACCCACCCCCTTCACCTTTTATTATAAGGTGGCTGATAGAAAAATGAATAAACAAAGATTATATGCAATGACACTTCTTCCCATTAAACCATTCAACAAGCATAATCTTGAACATGAGAATAGCCATTGCTGACAAGGTGATGGAAACATTGGTGGCATTATATACATTATCCAGTGGCTACAGGTCAAATTAAATTTACTGAATCAGATGTACTGAATTAAAGGATCAGTCACAGTGGCTGTAAGAGGAAATTTTATGTGAAAATTTGTCCCATTAAGCAATCTAGACAACATAATTTCTCTTGCTTTATTATGCAATTCTCCAGCCATTCTGAGTGCTTCAGGCTGTTTTGTCTGTTACTGTCTGAAAGGTACTATAATCAGAGCATCATCTGAGCAATTTCAACTTAGTCTAAGACCAGTGGTGGACTGCAAATTTCTTAACAACCGTTCTCTGCCCTAATGACTGGCTGGGTGGGCGTGGCTGGGTGGGCGTGGCCAACTTGATATCACTTATGTCGAGGGGCACTGCGCCTCACCCGCCCTCTCATGTCCGTGAGGATGCTGCAATGGTCATAAGTATGAAAAATGGTCATAAGTCACTTTTTTCAGTGCCCTTGTAACTTGGAATGGTCACTAAATGAACTGTTTAAGTCAAGGATTACCTGTACAAAAATACAAAAAGCTTCTTTGCTTGCAAAAAGCTTCCCTAAATACCAGTCATTAGATTAGAAATGGGGGGATACACACTGAAGATCAATGAGTCACAGCCGTCATGGAAACCTAAACTATTCTGCTTGAATACCTTCTTTTTCCTCAGCAATACCTGCAACCCAGAGTTACAAATCAGGCAGGTTGCCAGAGCACATTGAGGAATTAAAATAGTTAAAATACAAGGATAACTATCAGCAGCCAAGTTACTCTTGCTCATAAAGTGAAACCCTTTAGCAGAGAGGTCATTTAAGCTCTCCAGAAAGTGGGTGGGCATATCTTTGCCTATGAATATAGCTATCTATCTCTTTATCTCTTAAGTGCTGACATCTTCTGTGGGCTATTAAGGAAGGTGGGGGCTGCTTTCTCCCTCTAAGAAAACATGTTTCTCCATTTCTCATCCAGGGAAATATATTCTTCCTTTTTCATATTTCTCAAAATATTTCATTCTTCTAGGAGAGGGGTGGGTGCTAACTTTCTACAATTGGTGCCACGTTACTATGCCATATTATCATGAGAGAAAACTATAACAAGTTGGAAGTAGGATCCACTTATTATCAGTGAGCAATCATGTGCCTTGCCCACTGCAAAGCAATGCAAGAGACTCATGTCCCAAAGGTGCTTTTTCAAGAGGCAACTGGACTTTCTGGAAACCAAGAAGGTTCGGGAGAACAGGTGCGAACCAGTAGCAGCCCACCTCTGTCTAAGACCCCTATTTCAAAGTGGTTTTTAGTGGGAGAAGAGACAGTTTTCTGCATGAACGCAGGATCTTTTCAAAAGTACAGAGAAACATTGAATTACTAGATAAAAGTTAGGCTTTCTTTGGGTGGTTACTAAGCTTTGGGGAAAACTTCATCCCTCTGAAGTTGCTCTAAATAAAGAAAAGAATATCGCTTCACTTTTAAGGGAGAAAAATCCCCTGGCTATAAACATAGTTGCTTAAAGAAACTTGATTCATTATTCAGATAAGAATAACTAATCATTATCTATAGATTCCTTGAAGGAAATTCCTTTTCTTCATTATACAAAATGGTAAGGAGTATTTATGTGCTAAACGGTGGTTTTAAAAAGTCTCTGCCTTCCATATTTTACACAAAATGGAGATTTATAAGTGAATGTATAAGAAGGTTAGAGAAAACTCAGTCAAGGGTATCACATTGCAGATGCTACTCTTTAAAATTTATACTCTGAACAAAAATGACAATATTAAGGCAGACACGGTATTCTCAGTGTTGACCACAACTATAAATACTTCTAAAATGTATGTTAGGCTTCACAATATATGTCTTACATATGGATTCCTTGGCTAAATTTTAGCCAATATATCAATTGTTTGTTATTGAAAAGATAACAGATATAGCAGGGTTGGCTAAGCTTATTAGGCAAAATAAGGTGGCCATTTCAGTAAATTATTTGAGGTGTCTTGACAGGGAAGATAATTTTTGGGGTCATTTTTTATATTTATGCATACAATTTATGATAGGAAAAGAGCACACCAACCAGAAACATCAATTCTTGCCCAAGTGTACAGTAAGTAAGAAGATTAGTTAGAAGCAGAGATTGATTGGTTCAGCTCAGACCTAGCTCAGAACAGTTATACTGATTAATGGCTAATATGAATGTATACTGAAGACATTAAAAGACACTGCGTAAAAGACACCTTGATAAAAAGAAAAACTTACACTGTATGTGGGATGTTGATCTGTTCTCCAGCAGTTTCATTTTTCTTTTAGTTGTATTTAATTGTTTTTAACTGTTGTTTTGTTTTAACTGGTTGTTTATTGTAGGCCACCCAGAGTCAGCCTTGTGAGATGGGCAGCTCTATACATCTGATAAATAAAATAAAAACAAAAACATCCTGTTCCTGAAATATAGATTCAGTGATTTGATGCTCTCTCTATCTCTCTCTCTCTCTCTCTCTCTCTCTCTCTCTCTCTCCCTCCAGTGATTTACTGCTCTCTCTCTCTCTCTCTCTCTCTCTCTCTCTCTCTCTCTCTCTCCCTCCCTCCCTCCTTCCCTCCCTCCCTCCCTCCCTCCCTGAAGAAGAGCCACAGCCAGAGGAATGGTCAAACAAGAGGCAGATTAGCCTGTAAAAGATATGTGGGTGTGGCAAACATCTAAGAATGGACCCTTCCTAGTTTCCTGGGCGATGATGGTGATGGGGAAGAAATATACTATCCAACTTACAAAATTCTGTTACTATAGCCTTAAATTAAAAAAAATAATAATTATCTAGCTGTCAAACTTCCTATCTGGATTTGTCACCCCTCTCAGGTAAACCTGACCTGATGAGCTAATTCTGCTTTATTGTAAGAGCCACGGTGGCGCAGTGGCTAGAGTGCAGTACTGCAAGCTACTTCTGCTGATTGCCAGCTGCCTGCAATTTGGCAGTTCGAATCTCACAAGATTCAAGGTTGACTCAGCCTTCCATCCTTCCAAGGTGGGTAAAATGAGGACCCAGATTGTTGGGGGCAATATGCTGACTCTGTAAAATGCTTAGAGAGGGCTGTAAAGCACTGTGAAGAGGTATATAAGTCTAACTGCTATTGCTATTGCTACATTAACGTACGTTTGCAAACTTGAAAGTACACATTTTCTCCTGTCATTTTTAACAGCTTGATCCAAAATTGGGAAGATCTTTCCTAAGTTTCTTTCTCTGGATATTAAGGCATACTCCTGTTTCTCTTGTCTGATTGTTCTTAAGCAGCATTTCTTTTCCTTACCAGTCCCACAAGGTCATTCCCACATACCATTAAGGGATTATCTCTCTAGATTAAGATCAATGTTGAAAGTCTAAAAGGAAACATCTAGACTATTCATGTGGTTGTGACACTTTTCCCTGCCTCCCAAAGTCATTCCCACATCCCATTACATGATAGATGGATAAATAGATGGTGGATAGATGGATAGATGGATAGATAGATGGATGGATGGATGGATGGATGGATGGATGGATGGATAGATAGATAGATAGATAGATAGATAGATAGATAGATAGATAGATAGATAGATAGATAGATAGATAGATAGATAGATAGATAGATAGATAGATTGATAGATTGATAGATTGATAGATTGATAGATTGACAGATGGATAGATAGATTGATAGACAGACAGACAGACAGACAGACAGACAGACTTTCTGACTGACTTACTGACTGACTGATTGATTGATGGNAGATAGATAGATAGATAGATAGATAGATAGATAGATAGATAGATAGATAGATAGATAGATAGATAGATAGATAGATAGATAGATAGATAGATAATGCATATATGCATATAGGAAAATCTTTGTTGTTTATGAATAAACTCCCTATTTTTATGACCTTGTAATTCCTTGATTTTTGTGGTAGAGTCAGGGCAACTGACTGCTGAGCATTTACTGGTCCGATGCCCTTCCTGACACCACATGGAGTTCACAGCAGATTTTTTTTTTCCTTTGTGCCCTAGGAGAGAAATAGCTGCTGCTACCTAGGATTGAACTCTCAACCTTCCAAATGGGTGAATGTCTTCACCACTAGGCCACCACAATGCTCTACATTTATGGATAGATATAGGTGACATATACATATATAGTTTTTTCTTCTGATATTTAAACCTTTTTAAAGCAATTTTAATATAAGGGCTATAGACAATAGATTTGAGCAAAGCAAAACATAGGGGGAGGTAAAGTATAGACATGTATGTAGAATGTACGGTAGTATTATCTTTTTGGAGTCTTATCCCTTATTTCCCCAACCTTCATTGAATGCCTGACTATATCGCCACTAGAATATATCAGTAATGAGAGCTTGCTTACTTACTCCTGTGAGCAATTTTATTTCAGATTGCTGCATTATATACAAGCTCCTGGATCACATCTAATGTTGTATCTCATTAAGTTCAATACATGTTGTCCAAACATCACTAAATATATTTGTCTTATAATGGATGAACCCTATAATGCTTATAGAGGCTGATCACTCACAGATGGGTGGACAACTCTAGCAAATGTCAGTTCCGACCTTCAGAACACTTTTAGGAATAGAAGATACAACAGCTGACTTTCTATGCCTCCTCTAAGCAATATATTTTTACTTTGACATAAATTCAGTAATAACTAGTATTGTGTAGTGGGCTTCAGTAGGCAAGAAGCAGACCAGCATAGCTACAACAGCATTTATTGACTCAAAACTGGAATTGAGGAACAGCAGGCAAATGCCTGTAATTTATACTCTAGGCCCACAGGGCCTTAACCAATCATAATCCTTGAAAAAGCCCGCCCAAATATGAATGTTCTAAGTTTCCCTCCAAAACAGTTGGAGTTAACAGTTAGGGTCATCTAAAGGTTAGTTTCACTTTAGCAGGGCTTAACACCACTATATATATTCAATACATAACAACTAGTTTATTTGTTCCTCTACAGTTCAATTTTTAAAAAACAGTGAATATGGTCCAAACATTTAAGATTAATTTTAAAATATTGGATTCATATACTTAAAATTCTACAAATATTCTTGTTTGTGGTTATCCCTTCTTATAAAAAAATCCCAAACCCTAATTCAAAATAGGAAAATATTTTCTCTTACTACAGAGTTCAAAGAAAGGATAGAGCTCAAGGCAAGATTTAGTTCAATATTTATCTAAAAAGCCACATATTTCAAAAAGAGAAAAAAAAAACCCTGCACAACACAACATCTTTCTGGTCAATTCATGTAAGCTTAGTTTGTACCTTTGCTATGTGCCTGATTTTCCAAGAAAATTTTCCATTGGGAAAAGGATACTGGGCAAATGTCACTCCAAATCTAATAAATATTAATTGATACATTTTAAATAATGCACAGATTATTTAGGATTATGAAATGTTTTGTTGTAACATATGTGGAATATGTTCCTTTTAAGGATCAGTAAAAAGGGTGAAAGACACAGGAAGGAAGGAAGGGGCGAGGGAGGAAAGAAGGAGGGGAAGAACGAAGGAAGCAAGGAAGGAAGGAAGGAAGGAAGGAAGGAAGGAAGGAAGGAAAATTTTCTAAAGCAAATTGAGAGCAATCTTATCTATATATCCTTATGCATCATACACCTACCACTCTAGCAATATATTTTTTTCTTCATTAATCACATATCACCACAGTGATGGCTAGATAAAGTTATAAATTCTGTTAAATCCCTGGAAGGAAAATGACTCATTTCTCCAAGCAACAGGGCTTAATTTCATGTTAATGTGCCTAGAATTACCATATCCCATTTGTGTTGGTTGGTAATTCAAAATATATACTTTCTATTCTGATTCATACTATCTTCATTTTTTTAAATGAGAATGTATATGAGATAAGTTTCTTAAAGACCACATGGATTTTACATTACATCCTTTAGGGCAATTCCCCCCCCCCAAAAAAAATTAAACTACTAGTCTTACCATAAACAAGCTTTTTTAAAGGTAATTTGACATTTCATATCTTTAAAAAAATCAGATGACCTCTTAATGGAGTAAAAGAGGGATGGGAAACAATTATTTGCTACTATCTAATAGTCTAACATTTTAAAAAAAAGAATATGGTACATCAGAGCTGTCAAAATTGCAGCCCGCGAACTGGATGCGTCACGCGCTGGCCATGCCCACGCCCATGTTGTGGCCTGCCAGCGACCCGTGCAGCTGGTTGCAGACTCCGACAGCGAAGAGGCTGTTGTGGTGATGCGCCAGCGGCCTGTGCAGCTGGTACCTGAGTCGGACAGTGAGGAGGTTGGTGAGGACTTGGTGCCAGAGGCGGAGATTCAGCCAGGGCCTTCAGAACCTCCAGAAGCTCCCATCAGTGAAGAGGAAGAAGAGGAGGAGCCTATTCTCAATGTATGGGCACGCAGAGTTGCCAAAAGGCAGGAATGGTTTCTGAGGAGAAGGTCTCCTCGGGAGTAAGGCTTGGGGCTAATTGGCCACGCCCCTAGCCTACTTAAGGGATGACAATGGCTGACGTAATTTGCTGGAAACATCTCTTCATAATCACCTCGTGTATCGGATTCATAAAACGTCTCTTTGGCTCTGGTTTTCCTGTGTTATCTGTTCTGCTAATTGATTCTGGGCGTCTTGCCAAACCACAGTAAGATTACTGATATCGGAAAGACTATTGCATCAAGAATTGAGTTATTTTACTTTGGACTCTTGTCGGCTGTTAATGAAATTGAATTAACAGCCCTTGTTCATAAAAGACTGATTGAAACTGTATTTGTGTTTGAACAAACTACTAAGACAGCTTATTAGTAGTCTTTATTTAATAAAATAAGGTTTGCATGGACTTTGTGTGTGCTGCGTTCTTCGTGGTTCGTAGCTGGGGCAGAACAGCCTGGTTTAGTGAAGGGAAAAAAGTCATGATACATTATTATTATTATTATTATTATTATTATTATTATTATTATTATTATTATTATTATTATTATTATTATTATTATTATTATTATTATTA
>QLTV01001804.1:182590-217069 GCA_003457575.1 Thermophis baileyi | reverse complement strand
TGACATGAAAGCAACAAAAACCTGTTTTTTAAATTGGAGTCTCAACTGGAAAGTACTTCTAAGATAGGAGTGGGGAGAAGGATAATAATAATAATAATAACAACAACAACAACAACAACAACAACAACAATAACAATAATAATAATAATAATAATAATAATAATAATAATAATAATAATAATAATAATAATAATAATAATAATAATAATAATAATAATAATAATAATAATAATACTCCATGGTACTTTTATGTCACTTCAATCAAAAGTTTATTCAATCTCATTTTCTGTCATTTTAAAAAAAGCTAATTTAAACTACATGAAATTTTCTCTCTGAAGTGCTTATCTTTATGATTAAATAACATTTTTATATGACTGAAATCAAGAACTGAATTTACAAAACATCGAAAAATATGTATTCCAAAGGACAGCTGTTTTCATTTATCTGGAAGTAAAAAGTAGACTGATAGATCAAATTAGTTCTCCAATTAGATTGCATCCATCAAACTTTGTAAAGTTAATGTCTCATGTACTTTAGATGGAGTCACATGTTGTAATTGCTAGGATACCCAGAGGTGGGATTCAGCAGGTTCTGACCAGTTCTGGAGAACCGGTAGCATAAATTTTGAGTAGTTCGGAGAACCGGTAAATAGCACCTCTGACTGGCCCCGCCCCCATCTATTCTCTGCCTCCTGAGTCCCAGCTGATCGGGAGGAAATGGGGATTTTGCAGTAACCTTCCCCTGGAGTGGGGAGGGAATGGAGATTTTACAATATCCTTCCCCTGCCACGCCCACCAAGCCACGCCCACCAAGCCACGCCCACCAAGCCACACCATGCCCACCAAGCCACACCCACAGATCAGTGATGGGATTCAAAAATTTTACTATTGGATCTGTGGGTGTGGCTTGGTGGGCATGGCGTGGCTTGGTGGGCGTGGCGTGGCTTGGGATCAGCTGGGACTTGGGAGGCAGAGAATAGATGGGGCCGGGGCCAGTCAGAGGTGGTATTTACCGGTTCTCCAAACTAGTCAAAATTTCCACTACTGGTTCTCCAAACTAGTCAAAATTTCCACTACTGGTTCTCCAAACTACTCAAAATTTCCACTACCGGCTCTCCAGAACTGGTCAGAAGCTGCTGAAACCCACCTCTGGAACCGGTAGTAAAAAAATTTGAATCCCATCACTGTAGGAAATTCTGAAATTCTCATCTGAGTTTCTCCTTGGACTTGAAGCTCCCATTATCCAATCTTAATGAGCTAAGTGATGCAATTTTAGACACCTCCATGATTTATGGATAAAAGTCTGCATTGTGCACAGATATACAGTAAAAAGTATAAAGAATTAGAGGGGAATGGAAGGAAAATGATTACCTTTTCTTTATTTACATTATTTTTGATTTAGGTTTCACAAAATGGATGGGGTTTATATGGATGGTGGGAGGCGAGCAATGTGAATTGGAACTTGATAGGAATGAAAACGAGCTAATATTTCTTTTCCCATTATGTTTGCCATAATCCTGATAAACACTGCATCTAAAGTCACTATTTCTCTTCTGATTGTACTAATACTATGCTTGTTTTGCCTGCTGCTTACAGCATATTAAGTTTCAACCTCTACTTTATTTTATACCCTGCCTCCTCCCTACAATCTACTGTTGGAAGAAATATCCATCTGGTTCAGTTCCAAGCCGGGAGAAAGACACTGGAAACATGGAAGCTGATTGGAAAGATGGTTTAACGATGAAGTAGAACCATCAAGCACATGTGATTCTGGGTAGCTGACCACATGGAGTTGAGAGTGAGGGGCTTTTATACCTTCTCTTGGGCTTTGAACTTGAGCTTCCTGTTCCTGTGCAAGAACATGCATTCTATTGGCTGTTGTAGGGGTCATAGCTGGCTCTGTAGGTTCTCTGAGCCAAGTTTGGTTGAAGCTTGGAGGGTGATGCAATGTCCCCAGAAGATTGTGCAATGTGATGAGCTCTGCTGCTAGATGGTAGAGGGTTAATCCTATTATGTCCTGAGGGGTCATGTCTTAATCCCATCATCCTGGAGCTGGAGGTCTTTTGTTTTGTAGATAGGCTGGCCCAATCTTTCTCAATGGGCTCAAAATATCTGCTGGGGGATATTAAGAAAGACTTGGGGGCTGCTTTCTGTCTCCAAGAGCATGTTTCTCTATTTCTCCTTTAGGGTAATATAATATTCTGCCTTTTTAATATTTCCTAAAATATTTCATTCTTCTGGGAGGGGTGGCTTCCTACGCTACTATCATAATTCCTCATCCACATTCATTTGCCAACCCATTCTGAAGCAGACTGACATTGCTGAAATAAATTTATTCTCCCAGTGCTCCAGAATTTCCCCTCAAATATCATTTCTCTAAGTGGCATTTGGACATCAAATCTTTCCAGGTAGTATGGTGGTTCAAAGATACCTCAGCGATTAGTACAATTGATTATTGTACTAGACATTAGAGCCGAGGTGGTGCAGTGGTTAGAGTGCAGTACTGCAGGCTACTTCAGCTGACTGCTAGCTGCAGTTCGGCGGTTCAAATCTCACCAGCTCAAGGTTGACTCAGCCTTCCATCCTTCTGAGGTGGGTAAAATGAGGACCCAGATTGTTGGGGGCAATATGCTGACTCTGTGAACTGCTTAGAGAGGGCTGTAAAGCACTGTGAAGCGGTATATAAGTCTAAGTGCTATTGCTATTATGATATCCTAGAGCTTTTGTTTTCCTGCCATCAAGGAGCTTTTTTAAAAAGAAAAAAGAGTTCCTTGGAACATAATTTGAACAATATTAATATATCCTCTGATAATATTTTAGTGGTAATCTGAAATCATATTTAATATTGTATTTTCATGTCATGCTTCTTTACACACTTGTCAAATGCTCATTATATCTATCGCCTCCCTTCAGTTTTCAGATGCTGTGAAAGTTATTTCATTCAAACACAATGAGATTTTCAGTGATTTTCAAGACATTAGTTCCCATCAGCTGGGCTATTAGTCAGCCATTTATCTAACAAAGAGATGTTGGCCCACAGCCATAACAGCAATTTAAGTAACATGGAGACTTCATATATGAAGTCTGATAAATGTGTAGCAATGAATTACACAATCTAATCCTAGTGCATCTGTTTCCATTCTGTTCCATGGGAGATGATTCTAGAAGAACCTTTTGGCAACCAGGTTATTCAGAGAGACAGACGGACAGACAATCATCTTTGAAAGCTTCAGGGAACATGGCACAAAACAGTAACATCACAGAGGAGCCATAGTTAAATTTTTGGTTTGGTTTGTGGAAGCTTCAAGGCACAATAAGTGTGTCCAACTTCTACTAATCTTATCTCAGCTACTTAATGTATCATTCAACACCAAAAGACATGTATAAATATTTGGATGGTGGAATGTTGCTTTTTTTCATTTTCTTCTCTTATGTACCAGCTGAGAATTATCGAACTACAGAAAAATCCATATACATGCATCTTGTGAAGGCAAGTAAGTTATATAGTACTGTTTAAAAGTACTATTTTCAGAAACACATGATGCTTCCAATGTCATCATTAATCAGCTCCTAACAAGTGGAATGCTATTCCTAACATTCCTTACATAGAACAGGAATGCTAACAATCGTTTATTGTTTTCATTGTTGTTGTTGTTATCCATAGTCTATATGAAAAAAATTGGAAAGTTAATTTTAATTAATAAGTAAGGACAGATACATAATTTGTAGCAATTTGCGGTGTATATTTTCCAATTTATAGGTCCTCGCTATAAAAATGAATTGAAAGCACCAGCAGGAGGAATTAAGGATACAATGATCAACCTTGTACTGTTCTGCCACACTTGTTACCCATGCAGGAAAAGTTGTTCCTTTTGCCAACAGCTTCTGTCCTAGGAAAAAAATTAATATTCATTAGAGCTGCCATAGCTGTCTAGCAAAATTAATCAGTACATCATAATTAGCTAGAGCTTTGAACATTTTTAGCAGACATCTTAATCATTCTTCGAAAGTGATCTAAAGAATTTAGAAAATGAGAAAGAAGACACTAAGATTTTTATAGCAAGGAGATTACTTTTTGGAATAGAGAGGCTGCTGAGAGTCCTGCATTTCAAAAGCCACAACCAAAACACTGTAATATTCTTAAATAAGTGAGAGACCGGATGATGCTATCTAGAAAGCAGGAGAAGATAGCCCTAAGCTATCATGTTGTACCAAGCAGAAATATAAATAATATTATACTTATTGCTTGATACTTTAAGCAAAAGGACATGATCCATCAATATGGAGTCTGTTGAAGTATGTTTTTAATAATATACAAGTAAGTTATTACAAGTAAACCAGAAGTACCTGGCCAGTCTAATACCCATACTGGTATTGAGGGGGAAGAATAAGTTTTACCTCAGTGACGCTGGAAAATTTCTATTTAAGATGTTGCAACACTCCAACAGAGGCAATTGGGATACTAATTTAAAATATTTTTTTGGATTTTTTTTAAACCCTCCAATTCTACCCCATCCTAGTCCCCAATACTTTCCTACTCCCCATTTTTATTAGCCTTTAGAAGCCTTTCTGCATCTGCAGGAAGAAACATCAGTTTTCCTTATGTGTCTGAAGAGAAAAAGACTTAGAATTCTTTTGTATCTAAAGCTCATCTCCCCCCCACCACCACTTTTGTCTTTTTTTTTCCTTTTTCTTGTGCAAAAGAAAATAGTCTAATTGAATCCAAATAGGCTGTCCAGACAATAAACAGCTAGGTTGGTGGTTACAAAACCAGAAGTGTCTTTTCCATCTTGGAGAGAGCCAGGCTGAAGGGCATTCTTTCATCTGAAGAATCTAATGTACTGTAGATCCAGGCTTGAGACATGATAGTCCATATTGTAATGAAGTCATCAGAAAGGTGCACACCCATCTAGGGAGATGTCAACTACAATAGTAAATCCTGGAGTAAAAAAAACCTTTTTTAATCAACAGTTTCATTTGGAATCAGATCTTTAGGGGCACTTGGCAGCCATCAGAGAACAGAGATGGAAGGGACCATGAAGATCTAGTCCAACCCCCTGCTCAAACAGAGACCCTATGCCATGCCAGACAAATGGCTGTCCAATCTCTTCTAAAAACCTCCAGGGATAGATACTCACAACTTCTGAAGGCAAGCGATTCCCCTGGTTAATTGTTCTCATTGTCAAGAAATTTCTCCCTAATTCTAGATTGGATCTCTCCTGGATAGGTTTCCACCTGTTACCTCTTGTCCTGCGTGGAGGATAAAATACTTGACTCTCACTTTTAAGCAAGGGAGAAACAATACATGTGGTAGAGCAAGAAAAGATGATTGCTGAAGACAACGAATGCAGAAATTTAAACAGAATAAGAAGCAGTAGCCACTGCATGCCATGATTGGTGAGAGTTGGGGGAGAATCAGCTACAATAGGGCCTGATGGTTTGCTAAGTAAGTTCCCACATTTCTTGGCTCAAACAGATTGAGAAAAGGAATGAAATTCATGCTGGGAGAGGATAGAAAGCAAGAACAAAAATAAGAGCAGATTTTAAAGCCAGAAGTGAGATTTAGAAGTAGCTTTATTTTTTTAATTTTTAATTAATTGTTGTTTAAAACAAAGGAAAAAAAAGGAGAGTGAATGAATAAGCAAAAGGAGAAAGAAATAAGATTAAGAAAATGGAGAAGCAGAAGTTTTCAGCATGTTATACAAGCGTTTGAGTAACACGGGCAGAAGTAGCCTACCATTCCTAGGAAAGTGCACCGCTCTGCCACACAAGCAAGCAGAAAGAGCATAAGCAAAAAGAAAGTGGTGACTTTTAGAAATACGATGATCCAAGTCATGGTTAAATGTTTTGCAGATCTGTACCTTGGATTTAGAGACCATTCTAAATTGCGCTGCTTTCTCAATCTCAGCTTTGGGTAAACTGCTATAACCACAGTCACAGTCAAGGGAATGATCAGATAAATAGCAGCTTAGCCTGCAGCAGGAACGTGGATGGGGCAAGTGGCTCAGAAGGGACCCTTCCTAGTTTCTTGGGCTATAAAGATGATAGAGAGAGATGCATTTTCAGTCTTGCAAGATTCTGTTAATGTAGCCTCACAATAAAGTAGAGCTAGTACTCTGGGTGTGCTTTTTGTCTGGACTATCTCAGAATTTGTACCATCAAGTTGTTTTTGAATCCTAGCAACTATGTAGACAGAGGGATAGCAGCAGCAATACCAATAGCACTTAGTCTTATGTACTGCCCAATAGTGCTTTACAGCAGCAATCACCAACCTTTCTGGCTCTGTGGACCAGCAGTGGGGTAGGGAAGAAGGTTTCGCAGATGTGCCCTCTGCTTGCACAAATGGAGCTTCACGTGTTTGCACGCTCGCCTGCTGCTTGGGCGGCCTAGTTCCCAACAACCACAACCTGCGGACTGGGGATTGGGGACCCCTGCTTTACAGCACTCTCTGAGTGGTTTCCAAAGTCAGCATATTTTCCCCAACAATCTGAGTCTTCATTTTGCCAACCTAGGAAGATTGGAAGGCTGAGTCAACCTTGATCACCATCAGGATTGAATTCCAGGCTGTGGGCAGAGTTTTTCCTGCAATATTGCATTCTAACCACAGCGCCGCCATGGCTCCATGGGATGTTGGCCAGATTAGAATATCCATGGGAAAGGTGGAGAGCATAATTCTTCACTACTTTTAGGTTTTTCATAAAGCACCTTTTATTATTGTTAGCCTTTTTTAATTGAGAGAATCAGTGTGTTGCAGGGCTTCTCCTATGTACAATTATGCCCTCCTCCAAGAGCTTTCTGAATATTGATTTAATTTGTTTCTCAGTTTCTAGGCTTAAGAGATACTCCTGGGCAATGACTTTGTGGTATCAATTTGAATTTTAACAGGCTGGACTAAAGCTATGTTCCCACTTCATTTGAATGCTTTTCCCACAAAATGACTAAAGCTCAGTTCTAAATGGAGTCATGTGCAAAGTCAAGCTGGATTTTTTTCTGCCAATAAAAACCTTGCTTGTTCTTCATGCTGGGAAGCTATGTCTAAATAAATTCCATCTGGTGTGCAATACATAGAAGCTCCTAATTTGCACACTCAGTTCTTTCCAAGGAGATTTAGAAGAGATGAGGAATTTAGACGAAAAGCATGTTGCTGAGAAATAGTTCCTATAGAGACAATGAGCAGCTCAGGATAGATTGATTAGAGATTTCAATTGTTTGTACTACAAAGAAAGATGGAAAACTTTTAGGAATTTTGAAGTTCTGACTGTAGAATAAGAAACACCTGGGAAGCAAGAGACTATTTTTCTCCTATATTCCTCAACAAAGAATTCAAAGGTACAACAAGGGATAAGAGGAGCTGAGATGCTATTACTTCCATATGAGCTGACCCTAATTTGCAGGTTTAAATGTGGTTTCTGTTATTCTTAAAGCAAATTTTTCCTCCAATGCCCAGGATTTCTACAGAAATAACATAATCCTGTGGATACAATAGATTTTGACTTGAATAAAATGGATTAAAAGTTTGTCCCAGATTTTGCTGCCAGTTCTTATAGCAAATGATTCTCTTTCCTTTTCTTCATATATATGAATTTTGAAAACAGGGACTCTACAAATAACTAACTTGAAGAGCAATAAGCTATGTTTCCAGTTTGAGTAGCCTTTTAATAATTGGGGGTTTGGGCTCAGGGCTAGCTTTTAAATGATTTTGAATCTTTTGTTGCAAATTCTCTAGGAGAAATGTAAGTAACAATTTAATCTACATCAGGGAGTCTGGAGTGCTGCTGGATTATGAATCCTAAGAAATCCAAGAAATCAATTGAGCATTCCCATTTCCTACCTGCACCTTTTTATTCTATGACAATCCATATTAATTTTAACAGGCTGGACTAAAGCTATGTTCCCACTTCATTTGTTGTCTAACATTTAGACAAAAGTCAAACAAATGACTTTTCTGCATTCAGACATGCCATCTGTGCCAGTATCTGCATGTAGCCAATCTGCTTTCTAAGCAATTGAATTTGGATATCATGGACATAATTGTAATATAATGTGTGAATGATTTGGGGGGATAAGGGAAAGAGATGCTTCCTAAGAAACAACCAGGTAAGAAAAGGGGGAGTCCCCAAGGGCTTAACAGTCAGAGAAAGAAAGTTAGGAAGGACTCCCCCAATCGATCAGATGGTTAAAAGTAGTGGTGGGAGGTTTGTACCTTCAGACTTTCAAGATTATGCTATATAATATTAAGATAAAGCTTTTTAATAAAGTAGAATTAGTTCATCTAATTATGATTTCTGTCTGGTTTATTGGAGGGGTGACACTAATCACTGATGTTTGATGTCATCTCTTAACCATGACATCTCTTATCTCTTTTTACAATGATATAATTATGCTAACAATATTTTAATTTAATTTAATTTTTACTACAATATTGTACATTGCCATTCTGACGTAAGAATAGTTTAGAATTCCTGATGGCTTCTCCAATAAGTTTTATGAGGCTGTCAAAACATTTTAAAAATAGGATCATGTGACTTCCTGATGAAACCAGTCTACCTGACCTCTGATACACTTAGCTTCACAAAAGGAAGTTACTAAAAAATGAAACAGACTGGGCAAGTACTAAGGTGGTTAATGGTAGTGGTTAATATATTTAATTGTGGTCATGGTGAAGGAAGTTAGTACCCACCCCTCTCCTAGAAAAATGAAATATTTTAGGAAATATTAAAAGGGCAGAATATTTCCCCTAAAAGGGAGGCAAAAACTCAGCCCACCCCCACCTTTGTCAATGGGCCATTAAGGCCTGAGCCAGCTCATCTGCAACACAAAAGACATGGTCTCCAGGACATAATAGGACCCATCTAGCAACAGAAACTCACCACATGGCACCTGGGAAGATTACATCACCCAGCAAGGCTCAAGGCTCAACTAAACTTGGACTCAAAACACAGCCTACAGAGTTGCCCCTGCATGGCCCCATGGGAGTCTGACAACCAATCAGAATACAAGCTGTAGGGTGGGGCCCAGAGAGGGAATAAAACCCAGGGACTCTCAGCATCTCTTCCTTTTTTTCCCCTTCAAGATCTTCAAGGCATGTGATACCCCTTTTCCCCACGACCTCAAACCATGTGGTCCTGTCCACCATTAAAACCATCTTTCCAAGCAACCACCATGTTTCCAGTGTCTTTCTCCCCACTTGGAACTGAACCCAGAAGGACATTTCTTCCAACAGTGGTTAATATATTTGATTGACATCAGAGAGATAAAGTTTCTACTCTATCTGCAGGCACAACAGTTCACTTGGTGACTTTCTGTCCAACCTACCTCACACGAATGTTGCGTAAAGATATACAACGATGGAACACTATGTGACAGACATGCCTCAGCTTGAGCCTCTAAGTAAAAACAATCCTTAACACCATAAGGTTGAGAAAGGTATAGTTTACTAGAAGCTAAGTGAAATACCTCCTCCAGGTCCTGTCAGCTAAACAGTGCCGGCTGGCGGGCCCGCAGGGGAGGGCCTTCTCTGTGGTTGCCCCAGCTCTCTGGAACCAGTTACCTCCTGAGATCCAGACTACCCCCACCCTATTGGCCTTCCGGAAAGCTGTGAAGACCTGGCTTTTCCGACAGGCCTGGGGCCGCTGATCTCAATGTTACAATCTGTGAGATCCAGCCACGAATGGTGTGTATGGCTTTTTAAATCGTTTTTTAATATTTATATTGTTTTAATGTTTTTATACTTCTGTTGTAAGACGCCCAGAGTCCCTTGGGAGTTGGGCGGCATAAAAATGCAACAAACAAACAAACAAACAAACAAACAAACAAACAAACAAATAAATAAATACAGTAGTGCAAAACCCGAACTGAAATTTGTGCACCAAAACCACAATGAAAACTTTCCCCCTTAGGCATTTTCCATTGCTGGTCCCCCATCGTCCAATCAATTTTGAAGATGTTTTCAAAATGGCCACTCTGATTGTAGGCTGGCTTGCAGCTGCATTCTTCTCATTGCAAAGTGACCTTGAAATGCCATCTCGAGCAGGCACCTTCACTTTCTTAACTTTCACTTTTCCCCTCCCTCTCCCCCTCCCACCAGGGTTCATGGCAGACTGATAACAAAACGATTGCAGAGTGCAGGCATGAGGTGGCCATTCTGACATTATGTATGTGCCTTAATTCCCTGAACAAAGAGGACATACATGTGCACACTTGTGTGCCATAGAAAGGATACATAAAAGAATAAAAATATCCAGGACTTTCTTCATGCACCCTAAAGTTGTTGTTGTTTTTTTAAGAGCCACATGATGAGTCAATTCCTTGCTGATGGGTGGAGGAGGGAGTAAGGGATTGTGAGGCTGGCTGGATTGAAAATAAAGACTGTGTGATCACAGCAGCATGCCAGCAACCAGTAGCATTGAAACAGCGACATTTTCCATATTTCATTTCCTCAGGAGTCATGGATTCTATTTTTGGGCACATTCTATAAGTTAGCACCTTTGAGGTACCTCAATTCAAAAAATGCTACCCTATCAGTTTTAGTAGTATATAGATTTTGAAACTGGGAGAGTTTGTTATACACTTCCTTCCCTTTACAGCACTTTTACAGTATATGAATTTTAAACACAGTTCTTATGGATGAGTAATCCTTAAACTCCACAATGAAAAAAGAGAAAAAAATTAGAAAAATTAGAAAAGAATGGCAGAAAGAACATCTTCATGGGCTTTAAGGTCAGGATACCAAGCTATGAGCAATAATTAAGGACAGTGCTAGATATAATGATTCACAGTATTGGGCACTTCAAATTTGAGAAGCACAAAGAAATTCAAATAATGTATGTTTTTAGCCAGATAAAGGTCACTTTTAATTGAGTATTTTTTAAGTGGCAGGGAAGGATCAAGTAATGTTGAGAAAACATTAGAGTAACAATGGAAAATGAAGTGGGAAAGTCAAGGGCAGAAGAGCTAGAAGAAAAGAAATATAGAGGTAGACTTGTCACTTTATAAAACAGAAATTGGCTATGAATAAATACAGCAGTATAAGTAGTACAAAAAGAAAAGGGGAAAAATAAAACAAGGGAAAATTAGAAGATTGTCTTCTTAAAGATAGAATAGCAGAACTAAAATATAACCAAGTGAAAAGATACAGAAATATAAAATTTAAAAAGCATCCACAAAACAGAGAAGATGTGAAAATTGGTCACCCAAAGCATGTGGAACCATTATTGATTTAAAGCTTTGTAAGCAGATCTCAGAACTTCAAACTAAACTCAAGAACAAACTAAAAGTCGGGGATTTTGAAGAATCAAAATAATATGTTCAAAGTACCAAATCCCAATTGACAACTGAGTTTACAAACAATTTGGAAGGCCTTAAAGAAGAGTGCATAGCTACAGCACTATGTGCATTGCTCCTAATAGATGTGATTACTCTGCTTTGACAATAAGCTGATTGCTCTAATAGAAAACATCTCATCTTTTTGGTTTTTACTAGTGAAGTAATACAATCTATTTCAAGTGGAATTCAACTCCTAGTAATTTGACAGACATAGACACACACTTTCTTTGTAAAGATATAGAGATGGTTCACCACTGCTACCTCCTTGGATGTTTTATTTAATAATCTCGCTCAATCCTCTTTGAAAGTCTTTCTTAGCTTCAGTTTCCAAAATCAGGTAAGGTCACCCAGATTCTCGCATTTTATTTTTATAGGACAGATTGAATTTTATTTTAGCAAGGAACCAGAGGGCTCTTGGCACATACGTACAGTATCTCTAACACTTAATGGGCCTCTTTTAACAACTAAAATGTTTAATTAATTTAACCATTTGAATTCATGAAATTTATGAGAGCTATAATTTATTCTCCAGTAGCATTTAATGCTTTCTCTCTGTGGGGAAGCTCACCTTCATTCCTAGTACTCCAAAGTATTAACTGCATCCCAAAAGACTATAGACATTCTGAATACACATTTTCTTTCAGACATAGACTTCTGTACTAAAGCCAAAGTTACAGTCACCCAATCCCTCCATCTCAGTCAATCCATTCCACCTTCAGAAAAAGATGTTTGTTTTTTGGGGACACTACATACAGAATTCAGAAAAAGAAAGAAAGATGAGATGAATGAGCAAAGTGAGAATTCTGAACCTATTTGGATCTGGTTAAATAAGCTTAGGTTAAATCCAAATAACTTGGACTTAAATGATCTTAAATTGTTAATTTGGATTGGACCATATTTCCCCTGAAGGACTTACCGGTAGTTTGTGAGTCAGTTTTCTTGGATTCCTGGTTCCTGTTTAAACAAGAGGTGAAAGTTTTCTGTCAGCATTAGAGAAATTGCAAGTCTGTTTGGACCAGGATGCCTTAAAGTTAGTCATTTATATCCTGATCATTGCCTGGACTAAGGTAATGTAATACTCTACTAAGAGCTGCCTTTACAGACAAGCTGAAAACTGAAAATGAAACAAAATGCAGATATTAGACATCTGATAGGATAATCCTGAAATATTTGAAGAACATCTATTTTAAAGTGGCTGCATCAGTTGCTAACAGCTGGTGGACCCAATTTAAAGTGTTGCTTATTTCTCTTAGCCCTTTATACTACCTTGACAAACTGGCTGCATACCACGTGTATGTTTTTTTTTCACCCTCTCTCTCTTTCTTTAAAAGAAAAAAGCCATTGCAGCATTGTATAGACTGGAAGAAAAGTGGCAGATTGGTTGTTTGCAAGTATAATTATCAGTGATTTCACCAAGTATATATCTTTTATTTATTTATTTATTTATTAGTTTGTCAAACATGTACAAGATAGCAGGTATGAATATGAACATGGACATGAATGAAGGAAATAAATAAATGGGGACAGGGACGGTAGGCACGCTGGTTCGCTTATGCACGCCCCCTTTACGGACCTCTTAGGAATGGGGTGAGGTCCACGATAGACAGTTTAAGGTTGAAACTGTGAGGGTTTGAGGATGTAATATAATATCCTCTGAAGTAATATAATATCCTCTGAAGTACAACCATAGAGCAGTATATGGATATATTTAGTATGCCGGATGTATTCAATTTAATAGCTCTATTTCAGGAAAAAGTAGTTAAGGTTCTTCCTCCAATGTTCAACCCTGTGTTCAATATTTCTGATGAGAAGCATGGTTAACTGATGTTCCTAGAATAGAAGGGCAACATTGCAACCAAAAACAGCACTTCAATTATGATTTCAGGCTGCTGAAAACTCTCTAGAGAAAGGAGATCTTAAGATTATTGCACTTTTGTGGTCAGCTTGTGATCAACTGAAAGTCACAGGATATCACTAAGTTTATAGCCATTAATGTGGTTTATATAGACTCTAGATTCAATCAAGGCTTATCTCTTAACCACATTGGATTTTTACTTACTTATTTATTTATTTTTGCTGTTTCTTAAAGATTGAGAACTTTCAGTTCAGTAGGTCAGATTGAAATTACTGGATGAGTTTTTTTCAATCCTTTAAAAAAAGTTTTAACTATAAGATTAAAGATTTGTAAAATATGTTTGGGATATATAGCAAAACAATTATAAGTATTGGCTTTAGAAAATTTTAAATGGATTAAGGGCTCAGGTGGATTTGATTTAAGATTTGGAAGTCAATTGAAAAAAATCTTTCCCATTGAAAAAATGTCTATGTTTATATTTGGAAATGATATGATGACTTATGGGCACTAGAAGGAAATAAATACATCAATGGCTACTCTAAGAGATCCATAACTAATAGGTTGAAAGTTTACTACCAGACATTCCAAACCTTTCTACCTTCCTATATTTCTACCTCAATAGTGCTACCTCAATCAGTTTAACTTCATAAACTAGGAATCTGCTCTGAGATATCAGAATGGATCCTTGCAACAAACTAAACATAGATGGAAGGTAAATGCATGTGGAAGATACAATTTCAAGGTTGACCAGGAAGGTGAATACACTGAAAGAAAGTTGATGGCTTGCCTAATAAAAGGGTACTATGCACGAGTGGCTTCACCTTAGGTTTTGGGACAGATGAAAGCAAACTGGCTTTTACAATGTGTGAATGAACCCAAATATTTTATCACCTAATATTTTTGTGCTAATGATTATGACAAATGTATTACAGCGTCTTGTTCAGAAATTCTGTATTGTGCTGAATTCTTATATTCAATTTTTGGCATGATTCATTCTGTACAAGAAGGATATGCCAGCTAATTCCCATGTAGCAAAGGGTTAATCTTTTTAAAGACATCACCAGAGGAAAAGTGCAGAACATAAACTACTAGAGTTTTGCACCCCTCAAAAACAATGTGAAAGAAATGCTTCAGATACCCTACAAGCATTGGATCTCTCTGGTGTTCATTAAAGCACACTGAAAATAAGATAGCACAGCTTTGCATAGCCTTGATAACTATGTCAGAAAAAAAACTAATTCATAAGTCTATGGTTAGGTATCATGATTTTCGTGAGGGAATTATCACAAAGCAATGTCATCATATACAAAACTGTGAAGGTACTAACATGCCCAAAAAAAAAAAGTAGCAGTAAATGCTAGCTGTGTAAATTTGTATTTAATAAATTTAACTTCTTCGGGTATATGTGAAGAAATGCATATTTTAAAACAACTATGCATCTCAAAAATGGCATAGTCACTAAGATTAATATATGACAATTTTCCAAAGCAGTCAGTTTATTTACAAATATTTATAACATCAGTAGTAGCAACAGATACGTTAGGAAATATTTGTTCAGAAAAAATATATAGAATAGTTTAAAGTCTGTACAATTTAAACCCCTACAGTTCAAGATAAACTTTTGAAATGTTGCTCCAATAACTGTAAAATAGCACTTACATGAAATATGACAATAAAATTGGAAAATGGGATGGGTACATTTTATATAACGTTTCTTCTCCAAGCCAAACTATTCATATTTGAATCATTCCATCCTTTTAATCTTATAATTTTATTGAGTTTGCATTTTCTCTTATCAATAGCTACACTGATATTTTATTTAGGTAGAGGGGAGGAATACTAACTTTTAAAAATAAACATTATTGACCCCTTCTTTTTTAACTTATCAGTAATAACCAGCTAAAGAAACATCCAGCCAACCCCCCCCCCCCCACACACACAAGTTATGAACTTAATTGTAAGAGTTTCATGTAGTGATTCTGAAAGATGCAGGCAAGAAGCCTTTTTCAAGGTGCCTTATCCATTGCAGCTTGACAAAGTCAAATATGTCCTCCAATAGAATACCAAACTAGAACTAACTTGACAAAGGAAGCGGGAGGGAACATAATAAGGTTCAATCATTCAGAAATATTACACTGCATGTCAATGAAGAATGGGCTCCCAAAGGACTGAGATAGTACAGCAAAATTGCTTGCACAAAGAAAGCAGTTATTCATAGCCAGCCAGCTGAGAGTGGGAGATTAAAAAACAATCTCATTGAAAGAAGCTAATTAGAGACCAAATGGAAGATCTTATAAGTGACAGGAAACCAGTCACAAAGATATACCCAGTAACTGATTCCAAAGATCTTCAAGTTAAAAGGCCAGTCTTCAATCCAATATTCAAAGGTGTTCATTAAGGATCGATTTCTCAAATAGTGTGTCCTGTTTTTATGGTATGACTGAAACAAATTCCATATTACCTTTATCCTTTATAATAATAGTTTTTACCACTTCTAAATGGAACAATTGCAGCTTCGTATAGTTTTACTCTAATAAAAAGTAAAATAAAGTTTAAAAAAAACCATGAAGCAGTTCAATTGAACATCTGTGGACTGAGTTAACATCAAGCATCAACATCTATGAAGCTAAAGTGCCACCTTGTGGATAATGCATAAATGCATGAAGAGCTATTTGAATTGTGTATACACAAACACATATATTTACACATACTGTATGTATGGGATGGATGGATGGATGGATGGATGGATGGATGGATGGATGGATGGATGGATGGATGGATGGATGGATGGATGGATGGATGGATGGAAGATAGACAGACAGACAGACAGTCAGTCAGACAGACAGACAGACAGACAGACAGACAATATAGATAGATAGTCTCTCTCATACATAAATACATACATACTGTAATTTCATATATCTAATGCCATCCACATGCTTGAGAGAAATGATAGGGACATAGATCCCACTGTGAACAATGAGAGCTGAAATGAGGTTTAGACCTCCTTTAGTTTGCTTTTGTGATGGAATTAAAATGGTCAAAGCTATCCACCTGGATGGGCTCAGCATTCTTATAAGTGACATTGCTGGACCATCTAATGCAGAACACAGGAGTATCACAGAAAATGTCACTAAATTGAGTGTGACATTGTATTGTGAGGAAAATTAAATGCTGGTGAGTCCATCTGCATGCTAGAGGAATCATCTATATAAATCAGAAATTGTGGGAAGAAGGCGGGATGGGAGAAGAGTTTGCTTAATGTGAAAAGTGGCAACATAGTTCAGATGTGACAGTTCTAGGAAGAAGAAATTCTACCTTCATTAATTCACTATAACTCTGGCTGGAAGCTTACTCTTATTATCCAAGTTTGTTGCTAAGCCCCTGTAGTTGGCACATCAAGAAAGCAACAACATGGACTTTAGGAAGTTAGCTTTAATGCTAGTCTGAGATAAAAATAAAAAGTTGAAAACTATAAAAAGAAATTCCCAATTAGAGTTATGGTGTATTAAATAAGATGATGTCTTTCTATTTTTTAAAATCAATAAGCTTTTTTCCTCTTTCTTGGAACCACTTTTCTTAATCAAAAGACCGAGTCTGGAAAATCCCTTTGTTCAGCCTAAAAGGAATATTATGATTAATCCAAACTACTCATCTGGCCCAACCTTTACCTCTTTTTCATTTCTTTCTTTTTCTTCCCCATTTATTCCAGGTAGGACTACTTGAATTAGAAATATTATTTTACCTCAGAGCAGAAATGTCCTATAAAAGGAAAAAGGAAAAGTGGAATAAATTGGGGTAGTTTTAGAAAGAGCTGCTATCCTTGAGCTTTCTCAATCATTCAGCTTGCCAGCTTTTTATTTATCACTGAGATAGATTCCTTTAAATAATCTGAGGCATGTTTCCTTTTCTCCAGTCATTGTATGCCCCCAATTGAGTAGATGTCTATGAAGGGCCTCCATTAAGTTGGGTTTGGGATTATAGTCCCAAACATATTTACTTTACAGAATTTCAGTACGATGTCTTCTTAAACATTAAACGAGCATTGGGTTGTCCCAAAGGTGCTTTTCAAAAGGCAACTGGACTTTCTTGTTTTTCTTTGAAGACGTTTCACTTCTCATCCAAGAAGCTTCTTCAGCTCTGATTGGATGGTGGGGAATGGAAGGATTTATACTCCTTGCAGACAGCTGGTCATTTGCATTCTTTTAGAGAGTTGCTGAGGCCACCTGGAGGTTTATCTGTGTCATCAGGGTCACCTGAATAGTGCAAATGGGTATGGAGCCTTCTTGGAACTGTTGAAAGGACTGTGTTGTAGATGGGAGGTATATGATGTCATATCCCTCCCACTCTGTTGAGAGAGAAAATGTGGACAGAGGGCCGCTGGTTTGAAAGAGGGGTCAAAGAAGCCATCTATGTCAAAACTGAACAGCCCTCTCTCTCTGCAGAGAATGTGTCACTATTTTATTTCCTGTTACAAATGCAAGGAATGCAAAACTTGCTCCTATTTAGTGTGTGTGTGAGAGAGAGAGTGTGTGTGCGCACCCGCACACACGCATACATATGTTTGTGAATGCTAAATCTTTTTAGTTTAGTGAGAAAGTTTCAAAAATCTGGCTGCAGTCAAAAGTCTTAATTTTTCTCTTCTTGCCTTCTCTTTCCAACACTGGACTATGTCTTTAACTTCCCCATTTTCCTAGTTATTCTCTTCATCTTTCTGTTATTGAATGCAATGTTGTGCTAATTTCACACAGACTATTAGTTGCTCTTCTTTTAATGCCTTTTATGCCTCAAGTATCCTTTGAATTAAACATATAATCAATTGATCTTCTAAACTGCATCATCATCTTCACTGTATTTGATATGATTAAAATCACTGTTGATTAGCCTCAAATATCATTCAATAAATTCTATCAATGGGTTATTATGGTTTCATTATTGGATTTAGGAGATACAAATGCCTATTTAATTACCTACAGTATAGTGTTGATCTCCCAAAAGAACTGGCACTATGTGAGATGTTATTCTATAATAGATATAGTGGGATGAGTTAAAAACTAAATTCAATTTAATTTACAGTACACTGATATCCAATACAGTGAATATTCTCTAGCTTTATATTTACTAATTCCCCCATTTGCAATTTAGGATTGACTATGTACCTAGGTACCTATTTAGCATTTGCAGTTGCCTGGCTACTGAGCAAATAGCTAAGATCTTTTAGTGAGTCAGTCATCTGTTGATTACTATAAGGCAGGGGTGAAATGCTACCGGTTTGGCCTGGTTCACCCGAACCGGTAGTAACAAATGTTTCCGGTTCACCGAACCGGTAGTAAAAAAGGCTTTTAAAAAGTAAAAAAAGGTTCCGTTGATTTGGTGTCACAGCTGATTGTCACAGCTGATGAACCTTTTTAAAACTTTTTTAAAGCATTTTTTACTACCTATTCGCCCTAACTGTGACTCTGTGAGGTTCCTGCTTGTTCCAGGGGCCATTTTGTGTGAAGTCCAGCTGCTTCTGCATTGTGTGTGAGTCAGTTGTGTAGGAGTCAGTTGTGTAGCTTTTGTGTTGTTTGTGTGTGAAGTGTGAAAGTTGGTTTTTAGCTCTTTGTGACTCTGTGAGGTTCCTGCTTGTTGCAGGGGGGGGCTTGTGTGAAGTCCAGCTGCTTCTGCATTGTGTGCGAGTCAGTTGTGTAGCTTTTGTGTTATTTTTGTGTAAAGTGTGATAGTTGTTTTCTGAGCTCTCTGTGACTCTATGCGGTTCCTGCTTGTTGCAGGGGCCATTTTGTGTGAAGTCAGCTGCTTCTGCATTGTGTGTGATTCAGTTGTGTAGCTTTTGTGTTGTTTGTGTGAAAGTTGGTTTTTGAGCTCTCTGTGGCTCTGTGAGGTTCCTGCTTGTTGTTGCAGGGGCCATTTTGTGTGAAGTCAGCTGCTTCTGCATTGTGTGTGAGTCAGTTGTGTGGCTTTTGTGTTGTTTGTGTGTGAAATGTGAAAGTTGGTTTTTGAGCTCTTTGTGGCTCTGTGAGGTTCCTGCTTGTTGTTGCAGGGGCCATTTTGTGTGCTTTTCCATTGTGTGTGAGTCAGTTGTGTGGCTTTTGTGTTGTTAGTGTGTGATGTGTGAAAGTTGGTTTTTGAGCTCACCCAGTCACATGACCTTGACCACCAAGCCACACCCACCAAGCCACATGACCACCAAGCCACACCACCAAGCCACACCCACTAAGCCACGCCCACCAAGCCACGCCCACAGAACCGGTAGGGAAAATTTTTATATTTCACCACTGCTATAAGGTATATTATTTGTTGTTGTGTTTGGATGTGTTTAACTCTTGTTGCATACCCCTTGGAGCTCCTTTGGCCACATAGAAATACTAATAATAAATACCACTGAAGATGCAAAAAACTAGAAAACTTTCTCTCTATTCTATCCACGTAAGGTACAAAAGAACCCTGTTGTGACCTAAATACATTTGTCAATCCAGTGTTTTCAAAAACAGATTATGGTCATCTGAATGAACTGTATGCATCACTCTCAGTTCAATATCTTGCCCCAGGAGCAAAATATGGTAACATTTTAGAGCTAAGCCAATGATGCAGAAAATTAGCAAAGTCTTCTTCAGAATCTTTTTGTGTGCTTCTGAAATAGAAATGGCTCTGAATTATTTTTTTTAAAGGAAATGTGGGACAAAGAACATTCAGGTGTATAAATAAGAGAGCTTGGGTAGTCCCAAGAGGTATCCATAAGAGGGTAAAAAAGATGGAAGCAACAAAATGGTGTGTTGCAAATATGACCCACATAAAAAAGACTGGATTTTTATTAAATAGTTACAGCCATCATTTTGAGTTTTTTTATCTCTCTCTGAAAATTTCCCTTGGGAGTCCCTTCATCTACTTTTTAAAATAATAATAAATCAGAAACATTTCTACTAATCCATCAACAGGAAGACTAGTCAACACCTGACAAAGAAGAAATAGTGCAATTCTGGGTGCAGCTATGTGACAACCCAAATAAATACAAGAATGCAGTTTGGATAAAGGAGGAATAAGAATTTAAAAAAGAAAGCTGAAATGAAAGAACTTGTAATAATAGCAGAAATGTTGGAGAAACAGGCAAGGGAAATCAAGGATTGGTCAGCCCCAAGTGAAGATGAACTGCATGTTTTTTGGTTGAAACATCTAACTAGTCTACACCGAATCATTGTCAAGGAGTTTAACCGCATACTGCAAGGAGGTGAAATTGAAGAAAGGCTAATATCTGGAAAAAATCTACCTGACAATGGAAGACCCGGCAAAAGGAGCAGCACAGGCAACTAAGATCAATTACCTGGTTACCAACAACTTTCAAATATGGTAGCTGATGTAGACCAACAGCATCTAGTTGAAAACAAACTCTTTCCATTTGAAGAGAAAGAAAACCACCCAAACAGCAGAGGAACAACAGATCAGTTCCTTATTGGCAAGATGATTATGGAAACCTGCAAGAGAAGGAAGATCCACAGAATGTAGCATGGATTGGTTACAAGAAGGTATTTGACTCCCTACCACATGATTGGATAATCAAGTGCCTAGAAATAACAGGAGACAGGGGAAACACCAAAAGTTTTGTATCAAGACTGATAGCGCAATGGAATATACAAGTGCTGGTCAATGGTGATAAACTGGGAGAAGTTAATATCAAGAGAGGAATCTTTCATGAGTCTGATTATAACCACTACTGTTTGTGATTGCAGTGATTCCTCTGAAAATAATACTGAAAAACGCAGTAAAAACATCTGACAAGCTATTCCACCTCCTTTACCTGGACAATCGGAAACTTTATGGAAAAACACCATCTGAAATAGAATTGCTGCTCAACACTATCCCTATATACAACCAAGACATTGCAATGAAGTTTGCACTGGACAATGTGCCACCCTTACCATCAAAATGGGGAAAATAGTGAAAACTAAAGGAATCAAGGTGCCCTATGGAAATAACATCAAAAGTCTGGATGAATGTGAGCACTACAAATATCTAGGCATCCTTCAAGCTGACAATATCAAGCACACTGAAGTCAAGAAAAAAGAAGTGAATACATCAAAAAGAGTGAAGAAGATCTTAAAGTCCAAACTCAGGGGAGGAAATACCATCAAGGCAATTAACACCTGGTCAATTCCAGTTATTAGATACACAGCTGAAATAGTGGAACTAGACTCAAGCAGAACTAAAGGCCCTAGATAGGAAGACTAGAAAAATAATGGCAATGAATCAAGCCCACCAGAGATCTGAAAAACAAACAAGGGTATTGGAAGAATATCTGAAAGATAGTGAAGAAGATACACTGAAGCTAGTATACCAGGAAGGCCTACTGTGTACAGGAGAAACCAAATTGGCCTACAAGAAAGACCAAAGTAAGAATAGAAAAGAGGCATGGCAAGGCAAAGTATTACACAGCTAGTACATTATAAAGAAAGCAGGCAAAGCAGATAACAACAAAACTTGGAATTGGCAAGGAATGGGAAAATTGAATTAAGAGACAGAGACGCTAATTCTGATTTCACAAGACCAAGGCTTAAAAACATATACATAGAAAGCCAGAATTGAGAAGGTAGCAACAGATAACAAATGCTGTCTCTGCAAACAAACTGAAGAAATAGTGGACCACCTATCAGTGGTGGGATTCAAAAAATTTTACTACCGGTTCTGTGGGCATGGCTTGGTGGGCATGGCGTGGCTTGGTGGGCATGGCTTGGTGGGCATGGCAGGGGAAGGATACTGTAAAATCTCCATTCCCACCCCACTCCAGGGAAAGGATACTGCAAAATCTCCATTCCCTCCCCACTCCAGGGGAAGGATACTGCAAAATCTCCATTCCCTCCCCACTCCAGGGAAAGGTTACTGCAAAATCCCCATTTCCTCCCGATCAGCTGGGACTTGGGAGGCAGAGAATAGATGGGGGCGGGGCCAGTCAGAGGTGGTATTTACCGGTTCTCCGAACTACTCGAAATTTCCACTACCGGTTCTCCGAACTACTCAAACTTTTCGCTACCGGTTCTCCAAACTACTCAAAATTTCCGCTACCGGTTCTCCAGAACTGGTCAGAACCTGCTGAAACCCACCTCTGACCTAGTTAGCTGCTGCAGGAAGGTTGCGCAATCTACAAACAATATCATTACAAAAGTAGCAACAATGTTAGATTGAAATATCTGCAAGAAATATCATTGTCCTGCAAGCAAGAACTGGTGGGACCTCAAACTATACCAAATAATAGAAAATGAAGTAATATAGAATTCAAACAGACAAACACATAACTCTGCATGCTTAACTATTGTCAAAAAGAAAGACAAAAAAAAAGGTCTGGACAATGGATGTGGCCATACCTGGTGAATAGAAGAGAAAGAACTGGAGAAAAATTACAAAACACAAAAACTTGCAAATAGAGGTAGAATATCAGTAGCAAACAAAAGCAAAGATAGCACCAATAGTAATAAGTGTCTTGAGCACAATCTCAAAATGTCTGAAGCATCACTTGAACACCATCAGCATTGACAGAATCACCATCAGTCAATTGCAAAAGGCAGCTTTATTTGGAACAGCTTACATCCTGAGACAATATCTTTAACACCCTCAAACAACATCTGCCCATCCCAGGTCCTTGGCTAAGACTCAGTAGGTGGATAAAAATGCCAAATCCAATCTAAACATCAAGTAGACTGGGTGCCCAGCCATATTACCTACTCTAAGTACTATTCAATGCATCTGGCCAGAAAAAGAATCTTCAGAGATTCCATTTTCTCCACAGAAGATGCCAATCGGATGCCCTAGAGCAAGATTAATGCCCTAAAGCACAGTATTACCTAGTCATTTTTTTTCTACCAATGTGGTCAGAAACTATACTAGAAGTAATATGAATTTGATTTCCTTCAGAGCCATCCTGGCTGGCTATCACTACATAGTATTTCTCTAAGAGCAACTGAAAAAAAAATATCTCCGTGGAGCCGAATTTCATTGCCTGGATTCATACTGAGTAGTTATTTCTTACAGCAGATCCCACAAGGGGTAGATAGTATAAATAATGAATAAAACAAAAATAAGAAAGATGGAGAGCCCTTAAGAGGTTGCTTTCTGAATGTAAAAGCTGTTTACTCTTCAGAAATTTAACATAATGGTGCTCCTTGACAATATGGTTGTACAATGCCATTATAGTTTAGACCTTCAGTGACTCACAAAACAAACCGCCTGAATACAGGGTCCCAGCTGGGATTTTAATATTATCAGTCCAGGCATTTTTTAAAACAAAGGCTGTCACTGCAGTGGCACAACTCACTTAACACTGTCAATGATTTGTGTCATTATGCTTTGTTCCTTATTGTCACTAGCCAGTATCCTTTGTAAGTTTTGTTTAATTTAACTTGTTTCCTTTAGATATCAATATTATCTTTCAGTAAAAGATAAAGATGCCTCCAAGCAAAGCTTAACTCCTGGTGACTTTATATAATTTTCTTTGCAACAACATGGAAGTATCTGGTCTTTTGAAGCTTTTTCAAAATAGCAATAGCAATAGCACTTAGACTTATATACCGCTTTACAGTGCTTTACAGCCCTCTCTAAGCGGTTCACAGAGTCAGCATATTGCTGCCAACAATATGGGTCCTCATTTTACCCACCTCGGAAGGATGGAAGGCGGAGTCATATTGCCCCCCAACAATCTGGGTCCTCATTTTACCCACCTCGGAAGGATGGAAGGCTGAGTCAACCTTGAGCCGGTGAGATTTGAACCGCCGAACTGCAGCTAGCAGTCAGCTGAAGTAGCCTGCAGTGCTGCACTCTAACCACTGCGCCACCTCGGCTCTTGAGGTGGCGCAGTGGTTAGAGCTGAAAATGAGCTGAAGTGATAGACAAATTTGCCACGTATTCTTTCTTCTTCATTCAAACTTTTTAAAAAGATTCATTCTTCCTCCGTTATAAATTTGAATACCTATCAAAGTGAAACTCTCACCAATTCAAATTAAATAATGCTATTACCAACCACCGTGTGATACCTTGGTGTCATATAGTCCCCCTAAAAAGGAAGTATCTTAAAGGAAGAAAAAGGTGGTAATGAGAAATAGAAAATGAGAAAACTTTTTGCCATCTTTGTTGGACATGTGTTAAAACAAAGAAATACTGGAATACGATTCATATTTTAACACACAAGATTCTTAAAGTGAATAAAAAAAAACTAGAGATTTTTATAGACAAAATTTGAAAAAAAAAATCTGGAACTTTGCTGTTATGGACAGCAGCAATTTATGCGCACACAAAAATGGAAAAATGCTTTAATTTCCACGATGGATGAATGGCTAGAAAAATAATGGAACCAGGAGAGATAACTAATTTAACTGCTTTAATCAAAGAAAATAACACAGCCAACTTGGTTTCAACTTGGAAACCATTTCTAGATTTTGTGCTTGAGATGGAAAAAATGAAATTTTGACTTACTGATTAAATATCATTGTTTGTATAGAAATAGCTAATACATATTAAGTATATAAAAGTTAAAAAGTTGAGGTTGTAATGTTATTATTGAGCGTCTCAGGCAACACCATGATTGCTCCTTGAAAATGGGAGCAAAAGTCTCTTCCGGACTACAGCAGGAAGACAACAGTTGCATATTAGTTATTCTCCCCAACTATTTTTTTAAACTATTCCATCCACATAATGATTAATGTGTAGAATACTTTGAACACCCTTACTTGCAATGTAAGTGGTTTTACTTTGTTTTTGTAGACCACCGGGAGCCACTGGGCTTATTAGAAGAAATACTTGTAATAAATAAATAATCACACAACGGAGGGATCACCCAGCAGGGACCAGTTTGCAGGATGAGAGCTTTTAAGCAAAAAGTACTTAAACGTATTTAAAAATAACATGTCCCAGAGTGAATACAGTTTTTAAAAGGGTTACCAAAGATACTCCAGAGAAAATGATAGGATTTTACTGAAGAACAAGACAATTAAAGCATGTTAATGGCAAATAGCAAAAAAGAAGAAAGTTAAATAAGCTCTTTTTTTCTGGGATATGCAAAAGCTTTCAAGGAAAGTGAGAACTCGGGAACAGAAATAGAAATAGGGCTGGAGGGGTCAACATGAAGATGTGGGTTTTTTTCTGTCTCTTTTTTCTCTTTCTGGTTGGCTAAAAGCCAGGGTTTTTATACTGTGTCTACCTATCACTCAGGGAAAAAGAATCACAAAAGGCTTCCCACATTGATTCACTTAAACATATATTATTGTCTTCTTCTTAAATCAAGGTGATCAGTACTGATGAGACTTGTAATCTGTTAGATGTGGGCGCGAAAGAAGGAGACAGACACGGGAACAGTTCAGCACCTTTTATTTCCCTAGCTGGTAGCAATACGAACTGCCGGCAGGCTGCCGGGGTTCGCTATTTATCGAGCCCTGGCAGACTAGCCGGCCACTGACAGCGGTTTATTTTTCCCGCCGTCAGATCGTCCAATCAGGATGGTGCATGCAAATTCCGGCTACGTACCTCCGTACGTAACATAATCCAAGCAACCTTTCAACAAATGCCTACATGCTTGCATCATCTTCCTAGAATGGAAGTTTATTTCTGTAGCCACCATTGGCATTAAGTCTGAGTAAAAGATCATGTTAACAAGACTGCTGAGTGTAAGGGAAGCAGGATTTCTCACAATTCCATGTTTTCTCTTTTAGCTGATCGGGTCATGTCAGATCTCTGCAAGTAGAAAGAACAAGCATGTTCCCTAATATGGACATCAATTTGCTACATTTTGTTAAGGAGATTAATGCACAGAAGAGATCTCAACTCTGAATTGGATGGTTTATGATAACTGGAATTAATGAAGAAGGCTAGCATGCTCATTTTTGCTTTCTGATCTATTGTAAATTTTCAAAATACCACATGAAAAAGGCTTCTGATTGATTTCCAATATTTGTAGGTGATATAAGTCTTAACCTTTTACCAACTTTATATTAGAGGACTTTCATTTTCAACATAAATGAGGTGGAAAGTTGAATATTTTCTGCCTTAACTGAATATGTATTTGGTTCTTCTTGACAAATCACTTTGTTTTATCCATATAAGTATGTACAATTCTAATTCTTCTAATTCCACATAATTTTGGAGTCAGTTCTAAATGATTAATAGAGCAGAAAGTACAAAGAACCATTCTGGTCTCAGGCAATCTATGTTCACGTTGTCCATTATTATATTATTTTGCCATAAAGTCTTCAAAATGCTAGTGCAATGGGTTTCAAGAAACGAGACAGAAATACAGCCTTTCTTCTGTATAAATATTTATTAAACAGGGTTATAAAATGTCCCACATCACATAAAGCAGATTTCTGCAAATTACTGTTTGGATAACTTGGCACTCTGCTTGTTATAAATTTAGCTGCTTTTCCCAGTGATTGGTCAATAGAATGAGTTCTAATTCTTCTCCATCTCCATGTTTTGCCTTCTGAAATTCTTCTGTGATAAATATCCATAATGGGGAGCAAAATGAAAAGGTGTTGATATTAACTCAACTACTACACTTAAATATTAGTTAAAGGGAATACGAATTGGCAATAATAATTGCCAGTATCAAGGTACCTCATTCTAATTTTTATACATAATTGAGCCCGAAGCCTTTCTTTTTAATCCAACACAGAAGATTGCTGATTATAGTTGTTCAAGAAAAAGGAAATCTCAATTTGCTACTACACTATTCTTTATTATGTTGCCATACATTTTGGAGAAAAATACAAGTAGTTTCATATTTATAGACAAAGTATTTGAATAAAAACTAAGTTCTTACAATCAGTTGATATACTCAAGAGATGAGATTAAGATTGGTAGATAAATAGACAGACTCTGCTATGAAAATAGCACCATATAGTTTATCACATATCCTTTTATTTGATGAATGAGATGGAATATATCCAAATGCTAATATCTGGACTCCAATCAATCTCTATATGCAAAACAGGAGGGGTGTGATGATTTTGTGAAGGAACAAAATATGCTGAGCCAGTGTTGCTAGTACCATTACACATTGCTGATAGAAAATTGCACTGATCCTCAGAATAAACTAATATCACACACTGAACAGATCTAACTAGCTTGCCAAGGAGGAAAAGACTAAGCTAAAACACCTATTTCTTTTTCCCCCATAATACTTATTTCATTTTCTACACACAGAAAGGTACATTTTAATATAACTTGATTATAGGAACGTCAAAATATGTGAAACTTCCATTTTCATCCTAGAGGAATTTTTACCACTTTATCTGCTGTTGGTCTGAAACTCCATCTGAGGCTGCTGTCTCAAATTTTCTCCCTGGTTCATATCCAGATTTTCTCCTGGCTTTAGACAAGATTTCACTAGCGCTTCACTATGTGGTAATTGGTTGACTTGTCACATAGGGGCACAACTTGTAATTCAAGGCTAATCATCAGGAATCCTATTCTTTTAAGCAAGAGCTGCTGCTGTTATTGATTTTTTTTAGCCTTGCTTTTCAACATGGATGGAGCCTGCCGTTTGAGCAGTTTTGTCCTTGTACAGAACGCACTTGCATTTTGACATCCCATGTGGAGCTTGATCCAAAAACTCAATGAAGTTCATAAACCTTCTCACATTGATTTCAAGAGGATGTGGATCATAAGTAGTCTCAGAAGGCTTCTCAAAATGCTGCAACAGCATAGCTAGTCTATTGTGACAGCAGAAAGTCTTTATTCTTCAGCAGGTCAAGTATTCCATTTTATATAATACAGTATCAACAGGGAGAAAGACGCATGTGGTGATACTCTCCTCTTTTAGGCACAAAGGCAGCTTAAAAGCAATCTATTTTCTTAAGCCCCCAATTCTCTCTCCCCTCCCCTCACTATTTACTTCTGCTGCTTCAGACAATACAAGAATGAACAATATCACAACAGAGATATTTCAGCTTCCATGTTACTCTAGTCATAAGCACCGGCACTTAACCTGAGAATTTTCTACCTACTTGGAAGATACATATAGATATAAGTTTTGAGTCAAAGAATTAAGTGATGATCTTTAATAGGAAAATCTCTGCTCCTAGCAGACATCATTTGATTATTCCCCAAACCCCCATTCTCTGCAGTATGCATTTGAGGTAATGCTCATCCCATTATTACTATTGTGAGAACAGGTGCTCCAGCTAAGCTGCCTTTTCTTTTCCACCAAAACCTGTCAAAGCACAATGGGATGGTCTCTTTCATTCACTGTAAGTGACAGAGTGGCAGGTGGCATCAGCAAGGTGCCTAATGAAGGGAAATTTGGTTTGCCTTTAATAGAAATGAAAGAAAATGCAGCAGCAGGGATAATCTGGGGGGGGACACTTTGATAGGACACCTTTGCAGTTATCATCATCATCTTCATCATCCATCTATTTTAATACTGCCATGAAAAGCATTAGTGATAGACTATCAGAATATTTTTCCCTTCAGGTATCTTGACTGAAAGGGAGTGCATTATGGGCAGCTGTCTAAAGGCAATGCTAAAAGAAAATTACCTGAAAGCAACTGAGCTGGTCATCAGGACTTAATATCACTATTTACCAGTGCTAAATAGGTACATTCTATGAATTGCCATTTGCTAAATGTCCTCCATACCAAAGAGCCTTGTGGGGCTTTGGTTGTTTTGATTACTCATAATGCACAGTTTCCAATTCATTATGAAGAGCTACTAAAAGTGACTTAAGTTCTCACATTAAGCATGAATTGGGGGGGGGGAACCTCATTAAAATGAAGAGTTCAGATGAAGAAGTAGGTGGTTCTTCACTAGTCCCTGGCATTTCTAGCTGTGTTGTGAGCCTCTTGCCAATGTTCCTACACAGTGTTCCTGTATAGATCTCAACATGTCAGGTGCTTTAGACAAGCCTTCCTTTTTTTATTTGGCCAAAGTCAAAGAACATGCAACTGTTTATTGGTGTAGCATCATTCTTTAATGCTGAAACCCCGATTTGACTCTGACAATCAAATTTGCTGGAGACAATCATGTTGATCTACAGTGAATTATCATAAGAACCTAAGACTAGCCCTTCTAGTTCAGGGGTCCCCAACCCCCAGTCTGTGGACCAGCACCAGGCCACGGTATGCCAGAAACTGGGCTGCGCAAACAAGCAAAGCCCCATATGCAGGATGCAGGCAACATGTGAAACCATGCCCCCTCTGGTCCATGGAAAAACCTCTCTCCACAGAACCTGTTCCTGGTGCCCAAAAAGTTGAGGGCCACTGTTCTAGATCATGCACAGCATTTTATTTCTCATAGTAGCCAATGCTCACAAACAGGAGATGAAGACATGCCTCTCTCCAAACATTTTGCCCTATAACACTATTTGGAGACTTGATATCACACATACATAAATATAATGGTGCCCTCTATGGATTAATACAAATGCCTCTTAAAGCTTCCCAAATTAGTGACTATCATCATGTCTTGTGATAATGAATTCCACATTATTTGTTCTCCATATGCAGGATTGTTTCCTTTTATCTGTTTTAAATCTACTTCCAGTCAATTTCATTGGATGACCCTTGACCTAATGGTTTGAGAAGGGGAGAATTCTTTTTTCATATTCATTGTGTCCATAAGCCATACTTGATATTATTGCTCAGGCATGTTCGCCTTCAGCTGCCTTTTCTCTAAGCCAGATAAAGTCCTCAAATCTAGGCTTTTCTTCTAGGGAAGGTATTTGGAAGCCTCTTGATCATTTTGCTTGCTCTTTTCTATACATTTCCATCAACCCTTTTCAATTGTGTTAACCATAACTGCACAAAGTACTTCAGAGATGGACCTAACATAGATTTTTGCAGTGCTGATATTTTTATTTCTATCACTTTTCTAATGACCTCTAGAAGTTACCAGTGTGAGATTGTAAGAGAATCTGTATAATGAGATCTACGGTCGGATTATCTAATTGAACAGGGCTTGTGAATGATATTTTTATGAAGAAAGGAACAGAAGTAGCATCTTCTGAAAAAGAAAAGAACTAGATGAAAACTGCCATTGCTAATCACAATTGCTAATCCCAGCTGCTTTAAGCCACTCTTCCCAGAGATCACTGAATCCAACTAATGTCAACAAAACAAGCAGTTTCAACTGGAAAACTCATGTCCACCCCTGAGAATCCCACTAACTGGCCAAAGTAAGAAATATTGCTAAGCTGAAAACCTCTTCATTATAGGTCATCACCTAGAGCTAGCATAGCTCATACGGCAGGGGTATAATTTATGTCAATCAAGGTGTGCTCATAACTGTGCATGCAGCCATTTTGCACCAGTTGAAGATTCCAGATAATCTTCAAGGACAACCCCATGTAGGTATGAGACATCTGGGGATATGCATACAGGAAGCAGCATTCTTTGTTCCCCAACCCCATACTTCTATTTTGTTGGTATCCCAAAATAGTATGTTCTGTTATTTTGTCCTTTTAAATGAAAACTCTTTGAGTGGAGGTATGGTCCAACTCCTGGTACAGCTCCTTCCTAGAAATGGGCTTCTGAGAAGTAGCAGATTCTGGGGGGAGATTACTAATTGAGAAAACTAAAGGCTGCTGTTTCTTCAACAAAAATACATGAGGACATCAGATGTCTAGCACAACTGATTTCCATCACTTTCAGTGTCCAGATTGTCTAAATCCCTGGAGAAGCAATTACAGACCCACTGGTGCTTCTGATAAACATGCAGCCTGTGGCTGGAAAGGTTGTCAGACACAATTTTAGTTAGCATGTCCTGTGGAGAATGCAGGAAAAATGAAAAAAACATGATTGGAGACAGCTACCACCTCACCTCCAATTCCAGAGTGAACTGTTGAAGAAGTCCATCTATGTATGAAATGTATTTGAATATTAGTAGCTCGGTTTGGTACTAGGGCTGTTGGTTTGAACTCCAAGCTTGGCAATTTGGTTGCAAATGTTTAATCACTTTTGAAACCTGCTGCTTTTCACTGTTGCTGCTTTTCACAGCAACTGTGAAAAGAACTATGTTATCCAAACAGGAAGAAAGCTATCAACCAGACTGCACAAACACTTCCTGACCATCAAAAGACATTACCCACTATCCCTCATGTCTGTCCATGAAGATTCAGAAGGTCACAAATTTGATTTAACCGGGACTATAGTTGTAACCCAGGCAAAATGAAGGAGAGAAAGATAATTCCTTGAAGCCTGGTTTTCCACCAATAAGTCAATAAACAGACATATTGACATCGATCCGTGATTGACATTCTCAATCACTGAGAATTAAAGAACGGTGGCCCCATCAACCACGATCCTGAAGGTAGCCTTTAAAATGAACAAGCAGGCATCCCACTACGCAGCAACAAAGTTATAACCAATCAACTCACAAGAAATCGGACCACGTCACAGTAACAACAGCAAGCCAATCAAACAGTCCAAAACCAGACCATGACTCAGAAGTATCCAAACAAACAACACTAATGCTAATTTGCATCATATTAAAAGGTATTTAAAGGCCAGTGTTCTGACAGACGAGCACAATTCAAAGTACACTGACGATGTCTCCTCGAAAGGTGACAAAAGGTTTGCAACCAAATTGCCAAGCTCGGAGCTCAAACCAACAGCCCATCTATCTATGTATGCTTAGATTATTGTCCATTCATTCCTTGTTCTGTACTGGAACTTCTCCTACAGAGAAGAATAAAAGAAAAAGGAAAGAAAGACAAAGAATGGATCAGAATAAAAAGAAAGGAGAGGTAGAAACAATCTGCCACTTTTGAGGGAGTCCCAGGTGGAACAGTTGAAAATGCATCCTCTTCAGAGCAAATAAGGACAAGAACTGGGAAATGAGATATTTCTTTATACTCGAGGTATCATAAAACCTTTCCTAGTTCTTAGTTTCCTAGTTCTTAGAAGAACTAGCCCTAGTTCTTCTGTAGGAAAAACTGAGATTCTCGATTACATATTTGCTCTTAAATGCCAAAGAAAGAAATATATTTATAGCTAAATTTTGGGAAGAAGTTTCTTCTTTTTCTGAAATTAAACTTATAGAAGTTTATGTCCAAATTTTGAAAGAATGTGGTGAAGTGGCATCAAGAATCTACTTCAGAGATGCCTTTCTTATTCTACATCCCCACACACATGCACATATTAATCTTAAGCCCTGCATAAATATTTGTAGAACAATTATGCTTCAGACCTGCTGTGAGTTTTTATTTTCCACCAGCTGGGACCCCATCCATTTCGCTCCCATCTTTATTATTTTTCTATGTAAAAACTCCAGGAGACATTAATCAAATCAGGTTTATTGTGATGATACAGCCTTTACACAGACCTTTTAATAACCAAAGAACATTATGGACTTAATCTTTTTACTCGTCACAAGAGTTCTTGTCCCTGCTTTGTTGCTAATGTGAAACAGATTGGCAGAAAGTTTTCCTAGATAGTGAATTAACAGCTCTTAACTGACATGACTAACACAACAACACTGGAATTTAGGCCAAAAAGACCCTGGCTGTTTTTGGAACAGCAAATCCTTCAGAAGACTAATCCAAAATATTTAGACTCATAAAAATCCTTTTTACTTTTTTTTTTTTTTTGGCTATACCCTGTTTCCCCCAAAATAAGACATCCCCTGATAATAAGCCCAATCGGGCTTTTGAGTGCATGGCAATAAGGCCAAGCGCTTATTTCAGGGTTCAAAAAAATATAAGACAGAGTCTTATTTTCAGGGAAAAATGGTAGTTTGTTGAACAGATTTTCAATCTAATGAGATTTCTATTTTTTTTAAAAAAAAAGATCTGTTTATAAAAAGGTCACAGTGATTTACAAACATCTCTAAACTAAAAGGGTCTTTGAATGCATCTTCCACTAATTCACATAGCTGTTGATGTAAATTGCCCAATAACCATGTCTAATGCAAATTACCATTTTCAACACTTGATAAGAGCCGAGGTGGCGCAGTGGTTAGAGTGCAGCACTGCAGGCTACTTCAGCTGACTGCTAGCTGCAGTTCGGCGGTTCAAATCTCACCGGCTGAAGGTTGACTCAGCCTTCCATCCTTCTGAGGTGGGTAAAATGAGGACCCAGATTGTTGGGGGCAATATGCTAACTCTGTAAACCGCTTAGAGAGGGCTGTAAAGCACTATGAAGCGGTATATAAGTCTAAGTGCTATTGCTATTGCTATCTGCAAATGTTCCTATTTCAGGTCCTTTAACATAAATTTTCCTTGTGTGAGTTTTAAAGGAAACCACCCTTTCATGAAACTTTCAGGGATTGTACCTTTTTCAGATGTTCTTTTGTGTGAATAGAGAGGGATGAATGTTCCTTGAATGTCCTTTGGTGCTAGTAACTGGGTTTTTGTGAAGTCTGGTAGAAAGGCAATGCCCAAATCTCTCTCAAAAATGTCTTGATCAAGGCCAACGGATTCTTAAGCATAGTCGAACAATGGTGGCCCTCAACCGAATTGAAATTCTCATGCCATGAAATAGAAATGAATGTGACACTGACCACACCTTTTTAAAAAACAATGCAGATCAAAGTTGCATGCTGTATATAAGGAGAATTACAAAAAATTCAGTTGTGGCAGTCAAAAAGTCAAATGTGGCAGTGAAAGAATTAAGCATATGTTTATTTTAATTATTACTCCAGGTGTTCCAACTTCATATGTGGTAAAATGTTTTGACTTCCCTAGATTGGCCCAAGATTTGAAGGCTCCAAAATTTCTATCAACAGTGTCAAGTCTTGGAAACATCACAACCTCAAATTCCCCAGAATATCCAAGATTGAACCTACATCTATGAACACAATGACAAACTGAATTGAGGGAGTCTTTTGCCAAGGACAATTATTTCTGCCACGTCAGTCTGTATTGAGGGAAACTGCTACCTCAATTGGAGCAAACATGGCCTTCCCATCAAATAAGTGTATGCTTTCTATTCTAGATGAAGGAGATAGTCAAGGCTCAATTTCATTGAGGTATATAATGAACTGTGCTGGGGAACTTATCTGACAGTAATGGTTGTAGTACTCTAAACAGGATTAGTTACCTCCAATGTAGACCCAGAAGTGGGTTCCTACCGGTTCTAACCAGTTCTTTAGAACCGTTAGTAACTCGGTGATGATGTCACGGAGCCGGTTCTGTCGGTGTCTCTGTGGGTGCCGCCATCTTGGATTTTATTTGGCTTTTTTTGCTAATTTTTGCTTCTGCACATGCGCAGAAGCTATTTTTTGATTGCTGCAGGCGTGGGTACTAGGGAGCTGCTCCAGATGAACCATTAGCAATAGCAATAGCAATAGCACTTAGACTTATATACCGCTTTACAGTGCTTTATCTAAGCGGT
>QLTV01001804.1:159214-174247 GCA_003457575.1 Thermophis baileyi | reverse complement strand
CTGCAGAAGATAAAGATGCATTTTCAGGCATACCTCAATTTATTTTATAAGCAGAAGACTCTATTGAGCATACACATACACATACACACACACACACACACACACACACACACACACACACACACATACACATACATATACATATACATATACATATACATATACATATACATATACATATACATATACATATACATATACATATTCATTACAAACTATTCTAAAAATACAAGTTCCAGGTACATTTGTAAAGAAAGAAACAGACATTCTGCGAACTCCGGAACTAAAATAATTAAAATTTTACTAAGCTTTCGTTAGCTATCTGCTGACATCGTCAGAGTATTAAACTACCATTACAGAGATCTCTGCCTTTATATGACATTAATAAATTTGGCCATTGCATGTGTGATAGGTCCTTCCAGCCACCTCCCACCTGTACTTAGCTGGGCTGTTTTTGCTGTCGTCATGCTGGTTGATGGAGGCTTGGCTCCTACTGCTTTCCCCCTCCCAGTCTGCTTATCTGTGGGGGATGATGTTAGTCTGTCAACCATTGCAATTTGCTGTCTTGTTCGTGACCTTGTAATCGCCCGGTATGTTCCTCATTAATCCTATCTGTTATAGTTTGAGATAACACTGCCGGGTTGCTCTGTGTTTGGTCAGGACTGGCCATGCCTTCACAGGCTGAGTCTGCATGTTCAGGGATGGGGGGAGGGTGCCGTTGGTCCCTGCTCCCTGATGGGAAGCCATCCTTACTCATCCTGCAGGGTCTTTCCTGGTGTCTCAATGCCTGGTAGGCCGGTGGTAGTTTAATATGCCTGTTGATGGAATTGTTATTGGAGAACCAGGCTTCTTTTAATAGGCATCCTCCTTTAGTCCCATCATGGGCAATGACCTCAGCTTCTTATATATATGATAATTTTTTAAAGAAGAGATTGGAGATCCATTTGTCTGAAATGGTAGAGCTTCCTGTCTGAGCAGGAGGTTGAACTAGAAGACCTCCAAGGTCCCTTCCAACTGTTGTTCTGTTATAATATCATTCAGAGGAACAGAAATCTAACAATGCAGCCTCAGTTTTCTTCTTTTAAAATTAAGTAGCTTATAATTTGTTTCCAAACAAATACAAGAAATGATGAAATAGTGAATTCAGTTGCTATAAAACTCAAGTGCAATAAAAGACCATAGTAAAATAAACATTTTATGAATCAACTATGTTCAAAATCAATCAACGTTTTATATAAAATAATCACTGCATCATATGTTCATCTCTTAAATAATCTTAGCAAAATGGTTTATTTTGTATATGTTCACACATTGTATGTGTTCTCCTTGTTCATAATATAGTTATACGTTGGTTCATGAATACTCCAGAATATAAAACTAATTATAGAGACAAACCCATTTGTTTGTTCTTTTCTCAGTTGGCAAATTGAACACAAAACAATATAAGGTCATTTTATTTGTATAGTAAAAACATAAAAAAAATTAAAGAAAGGAGAACATCAAGCATAATCAGATCACCGATATCTTCACCACCCCCTTTTGAATGTTGAAACTTCTCAGAACTTTCCAGTGATACCATTAAAAAAAAAAAAGACTTATAATACATTCCTTTCTATGTTGTATGTCTGTGTGTGAGAGAGTGGAGGATAGAATGGTGCCAATTGGTAAACCATTAACACCTTCACTTAAGTTATCAAAGCTTGCTTTGATCTTCTGGAAGCAGCATGGAAAGTCAATGCGGATTAGTAAAGCTCCTGTAAAATGCAATGCCACACCACTTCTTGAAATTCTAACAAGACCTGCCCTTTATTCTCTTCTAAAGCTCTTTGAGAGTACTCTACAACTCTGGGGAAAAAACCAAAAGTTCAGATGTCTTAAATCTAAGGGGCCGGAGTTGTGTGACTCTCTCAGGATTCATATACAGCTGGCACTGAAAGATTTAGGTCTGTGAAGGTACTTCAGGGTCTGAAGGCTCCCTTGAGTATTTCAAGGCCAAAAATATATCTGCATCTGAATTTTAATTTCTTCTATTTGCAACTACTAGTTCTAAGTGAGGCAATGTTCTATGAATATGGAATATGTTTTCCCCCAAGTAAAAACAGTAGATATTTCAAATACTTTCATAAATAATTTAAAGAAACACAATAGAATTTTTTATTTTTATTTTTATTTATTTTGTCAGGCATATATAAGATAACAGATAAGAGTATAAACATGATTTTGAATACATGAAAAGGATACGAATAAAAAGGGACGTTAGGACAGGGATGGTAGGCACATTGGTGCGCTTATGCATGCCCCTTACAGACCTCTTAGGAATGGGGTGAGGTCAACAGTAGGCAATCTAAGGTTAAAGTTTTGGGGGTTAGGGGAAGAAACCACAGAGTCAGGTAGTGCCTTCCAGGCATTGACCACTCTATTGCTGAAGTCATATTTTCTGCAATCGAGTTTGGAGTGGTTTACCTTAAGTTTGTATCTGTTGTTTGCTTGTGTATTGTTGTGGTTGAAGCTGAAGTAGTCACTGACAGGTAGGACATTGTAGCAGATAATTTTATGTACTACGCTTAGGTCAGACCGAATGCAGCGTAGTTCTAAGTTGTCTAAGCCCAGAATTGTTGCATAAGGTATTTTATTGCAGGTAGAGGAATGGAGGACTCTTCTCGTGAAATATCTCTGGACTCTCTCAATTGTATTACAAATTCTAATGTACCATCAGTACATGGATCCCATTTCTGAGCAGTGAAAAATCTCCATGGTTTCAAAGAGATTTCAAGGTGATATATGTCTCAGTTTCCAGACTTTAAAACATACTAGAATATAATAGAATGGAATGGAAGGGAATGGAATGGAATGGAATGGAATGGAATGGAATGGAATAGAATAGAATAGAATAGAATAGAATAGAATAGAATAGAATAGAATAGAATAGAATAGAATAGAATAGAATAGAATAGAATAGAATAGAATAGAATAGAATAGAATAGAATAATAGAGTTGGAAGAGACCTTGGAAGTCTTCTAGTCCTAGGCAGGAAACCCTATACCATTTCAGATAAATGGTTGTACAGTCTCTTCTTAAAAATTTGCAGTGTTGGAGCATTCACAACTTGTTCTAACTGTCAGGAAATTTCTTCTTAGTTCTAGGTTGCTTCTTTCCTTAATTAGTTTCTATCCATTGCTTCTTGTCCTGCCCTCAGGTATTTTGGAAAATAGCTTGACTCCCTCTTCTTTGTGGCAACCAACCCCTGAGATATTGAAACACTGCTATCATGTCACCCCTAGTCCTTCTTTTCATTAAACCAGACATGCCCAATTCCAGAAACCATTCTTTATATGTTTTAGCCTCCAGTCCCCTAATCATCTTTGTTGGTTTTCTCTGTACTCTTTCTAGAGTATCAACATCTTTTTTACATCGTGGTGACCCAAATTGGATGCAGTATTCCAAGTGTGGTCTTACCAAGGCATTATAAAGTGGTATTAACACTTCACGTGATCTTGATTCTATCCCTCTGTTAATGCAGCCTAGAACTGTGTTGGCTTTTTTGGCAGCTGCTGCACACTGCTGGCTCATATTTAAGTGATTGTACTATAGCATCTTAGGATTCTTTTACATAGCTATTTCCATTCCTTGTTATGGGCCATTCTACAAAAGCATCAATATTCTACTGGTTTATCAATCATCGTGGCACATTTCTTGGGTCTAAGGGTTTAAGGAGAAATGGGCGTCATCATGGATCATCTGAGAAATATTTTCATGGGCAATAATCATGATGACCTCTTTTGGGAAACCAATATTATCCTCAGGACAGTACGCTGTAGCTAGGGTAATCCCATATAAACTGTTAATAATGTCAAAAGGGATAAACAGGTATATAAAAATACTCATTTATTTAGTGTTATTTATAGATTGTCCCCAATTATACAGTCTGTGGGTGGTATGTGGGAATCCATAATATGACCTTGTCCAAATATTACCATAGATATGACATTGCTCAGACCTAATGAATCTCAGCCACCCCTTCAAAAAATCTTAAAAGTGATAGCAGATTGGCAATCCTAGATTTTAAACACTGAAAACCCATATGAAAGTTTTTAGATTAAGCTGCAATTTTGTGTCTTTTACCCCAAGATAAACCTTACATATTTTACCTTCAAGACTGTTAGCTCATGCACACATATTGTCAAACTAGAAGATATTTACCATAACAATATTTATTCTATTAGGTAGAATAAATGCTGAAACAAAGGAAATAGCCATTCCTATTATTACAGTATTCATTGGAAAAGAGTTTTAGCTTGAAAGCAATTATCTGTTGTGAGATCAGAAAGAAAAGTTTTAAAACATAATATTCAAAATCCAACTTAACTGCAGTTAGAAGAAATGATGAGCTAGCAGAATAGAATAAAATGTAAACAAGCTATTTTCCAACTGCAACTACTTGTTAAAACATTGTGGAACAGTTTATTGGAAAGAAGGTTTACTCATTTTCAAACTGCATGTGTCAAGTTTATTCTTATCACTTTATATACTTTCATACTCAGAATAATTTGTAAGATGCTATTTATGCTATTTTCCAGCCTCTGCTCAGAAACACTGAATGATAGCTATTCTGTTAGTAATGCTGTGCTGTTTCCAAGTAAAGGGATTAATTTATTTATATATATATGCCGTCAGTGGAATTGCCAAAAAAAATTTCACTTGGTATTGTATTGGCTATTTCATTGACTGCCTGCTGGTATCATTAATGTACAATATGGGGTTGATTATTAAATGCCCCATAAAAATGTGGGCTACTTTATAGTGATTGAGCCTGTTTACCTGAGTATGGAATTTTGAAACCTGCAGTATCTAATGCTTTAACACTCATACAACGGGCTGAAACAATAAAGTTTAGTTATAAAGTTATCCAAGTAAAATGACCTGGATTTAATTTTTGAGGAGCTTACATGCTATTCAGTATCTCAGAATCAGTATCTCAGCTTGATTTAACTCTTTTTGAAAGAATCAGTAACAAATGAAATAGAAGATTTTTTTAAAAGAGTACCCTGTTTCCCCCAAAATAAGACATCCCCTGATAATAAGGCTAATCGGGCTTTTGAGTGCATGGCAATAAGGCCAAGGGCTTATTTTAGGGTTCAAAAACTATAAGACGGTCTTATTTTCATGGAAACATGGTAGCATAAAATAAGTAATTGACTTTTAAGTCCTGGATGAATAAAGAGCAACTATCTGGTACAAAAAGACATTCATGTAGGTACCATGTAAGCCTCCTATGAAAATTCCACTGGGATGCCACAACAGATATTTTCTCCTTCCAGTTGCTGTTTCTCACCCAGCATACTAAGTGGTTAAACTTAAAGGAAAGCATGGACAAGTTGATGGGGGACTGAATATTTTGGTTCTTAAGCCCCAAAAGAAGTAGATTTGAAATATTTATGGAACAAATATTCCACAAATGTAGAGGATGACATCTGGTGATTTGGAGAGTATATTTAAAAATTCAAAGAAGATCTTATTTGATGGGTTAGAGATCTTCTTCTTCCTCTTCCTCTTCCCCTTCCTCCTCCTCCTCTTCCTGTCACAATGTAAGGCTTTGTCCTTTTGTACTTGCATGTAGTAAAGTGGTGGAGCTAATGGCATAATGTTTTAATGCTGCTTTTGCTATTGTGATAAAAGTAACAAGCCCCCACTTTCTTGTCCTCCTGTCTCTGAAGTGTAACTTTTTAGAATGTGAAAAAGATTGGATGAGGAAAAAGCCTGTTTAAAGGGAAGATCACCCTAAAGCTTTAGAATCAATTAACCTATTCACGTATTCATTGGTTTTAAATGGCCACCGAACTCTCTCAGAAAGCAACTCTGGCTGGTATACAATGACAAAAAAATAAAAATTCAATATAACAACCAAAAATCACAAGACACCCACTCGGAACACATCGATATATAATATACCTTGCAGGATGAACTCCATGGCCAAGGATACATCAAGGCTTTCTAAACTTTTCTGAGAGGGTCAGGTTAATAAAATCTCAGGGAAAGATCATCCCATAGGACAAGTGACTCAGAGAGAAGACCTTTCTCCTAGGTTCCATCAGATGACACTGCTTCAAGGAAGAGACTGTTAGAGCATATAGGGCAGTAACCAGAAATAGACATTCCTACAAGTAACCTAGTTCTAATATTGAAAAACTAAGGAGAGAATTGCCTGATTAATATTTGAACGGAAGATCACCAAAAAATGCAGGACTATAATTTAAATTGGAAGTCATTACCACCACCACTACCATCATCATGCCAGAAAGGCAACAACAAATATGTTACAGGGACTGAAACTGACTTATGAGAGAGTCATTTCTATTTTTAAAAAATTACTATTCTCTTATCATTGATTAGCTTACCATTTGAGAAGATTGTCTTCCCTCTACAGAAGCTTTCAAAAAACACTGGTGTTTTACTTCAGCCCTTTTTTGGAAGCTTCATCAAGCAAGGAACTTCCTTTGCCCCTACCTCTCAGGGTTGACTTTAGCAACATTTTAAATTAGAATAGAAGTTTCTATATAATTCAGTACAATCTTTCATTGCTCACTTAACTAGAAATCAGGTGCAGCTTTATGACATGTATGAGCATTACCTCATCTCATATATCATGTTTGAATATATCCCTTGTGTTTAGGTATATATTAGATATATGCCCTAGATAGCAGTTAAAGCAAAATTTGGGGCTAAGAAATGAGAAATACCCCATAACTATTAAGTCAATAGCTTTATGATGCCCACCCCCCCCCCAAAAAAAAGATAGAGTGGAGAAGGACAAGATACTTTTTTCTCCTCTTGTCCCTCATGAATTTCTGAAGTTCTGGCTAGGACTTAAACCAGCGGTGGGTTGCTCCCGGTTCGGCCCGGTTCTTAGAACCGGTAGCGGCGGTGGGAGGCTCTGCCCACCCGCCCGGGACCCTTCTGCGCATGCGCAGAAGCGTCGCGTGCACGCACGCACGCAAACCAGTAGTAAAGGGTTTAGAACCCACTACTGACTTAAACCTAATCCACTTTCAGGAATAACAAAAATAGCTTTTATTTGACTGAAAAATGAAAGTTATCACATAAAAGTTTTTCAAACTATTAGACAAAAATACAATTGTAACAAATTGTAATTAATAAACAGCAAGGGACAGCCAAACCAGATTATGAGGATTATCACATATGGGAGAAAGTTAGAGAGAAAAATGTTTTTCCTTCATATTATTGCATAAGACTTGTCTCTTTATTTTGGTTTTATTATTTATATACAATTTTGAAAGAAAAAAACTTCAAATTTTCAAAGTCTTTAAAAACTCTAAAAATTATCCATTGTATAACATTTTAAACCTCTTCTTTACATAAACAGATTAATTTAGTCTAAACAAAGTATTCCTGCTTTCCATTTACTATTTCAGGGAACAATTTTATCACATCAATAACCCAGGCAGCATAGATTTGATAACCTCCTTCCAGCTCTCCTGAGACACAAACTAACTTTTATATACAGCTCTCTTAATTAAGTTTAAAAACTCTTCTATTATGAAGATGGCTTTTGATTTAATTCATAGTGACAGCTTGCATTCTGTACACTATGAAAAATCTTCCAACTGTATCAAAAATATGTGTGCTAGAAACATCTGCTTGAGATATGGCTGCAAGCATAATTTGTGGGATTCTGTCACAACCTTGATGCAAACAACAGTAAGATTCCTCTTGAAGTTAGGAAAAATATCATTCACTAAAATGTCCACATATACTTTTACAAAATGAATAGAACTTGTGAAAAGTTGGTTGCCACAGTGCAAGAAAGATGCTGAGGAACTGAAACAGTGCAAAGGAACTGAAAACAGTGCAAAGAAGAGCAACAAAGATGGTGAAGGGCTTGGAGACTCATGTCCCATGAAGAAGAGAAAACTGAGGGAGATGTGATAGGCATTTTCCAAAACTTGAAGAGCTGTCACAAAGAAGAGGATGTGGGTTTATTCTCCTTAGAGCCCAAGGCTAGAACAGTGGATAGAAACATTATTTTCTCTTTTTTTTTCTGTTGTACCATAATCAACTGAACTTTTTAAAATTATTCCTTAAATTATGGGTTGATTGTTCAACCTGTCGTCTTCCTATCTGCTATCTAATAATTGTCCAGATTATTTGTGTAGTCACAGGACAAGCATGGTTGAAGTGCTGGAGTTTAGGAAGCTTTGGGGATCAGTGTGGGAGCTATAACTATTCTAATAATATTTCAGTGCAGAGCCAGGATTCCCAGGAGCAGCAACCACTGAGAACCAAATACCCAGATAGGTAGGCTAAGGAAGCCGAACAATGTATGGATGTGAAGGTATCTAAACAAATATTGGATGTAAAAGAAAAATGTAAAAGGAATAAAGATGAAAGTGGAATTAAATGAGGGTTGAGATGAAAGTCTTAGATGAAACTGCATCAGAAGCACTGATATGCTGTAGCTGGCTTGCATTGGCTTGCAAAACTAGAATGTTAAATTTTCTGGAATTTGTGAGCCACTTCAGGGCTGAGCCGAGCCGCAATGATTAGTTCTTCAGTGTGTGACAACAGCAATGGAGCCAGAAGTGTGAGCTGTTGGAATATATTTTTCCCCTGGAGAGCAAGTTATTAAACATTTACTAGCACACCACTGATTAGAAGTCTCCCAATACAATGAATGAAAAGTGGGTGTTTGGAACAGAATCAAAAGAATTATGTTACACAGTCCTGCAGAAGAATGGATGTAAATGTATGCAAAGTAGTTGCTTGGCAAAATGATGAAGTGAAAAAAGACCGTACATGTGTAAAACTGCATAATCATTGCTACCAAAAAATGAGAAAATACTGCATAATATGTTCAGAGAAAATGCTGAAGAGAATGTACTGAAAGGTAGCAAGTATTAAGATTAAAAGCAGCAGGGAATACACAGAAAACAGTTGCTGAAAATAAACAATTTTGGGGAGTGGGGTAAAGATGGAGCCTCCAACAAAATTAATAGAACTGAAAATAAAAGTGTTGAAATGACTTAAGATTAAAAAAAAGGCATTTTAGATAGTTGCTTGGGACTAGTGTCAATTTTATTAGTGCATTGGTGGGAACCCTGACAACTAGTCCAGATAGGAGTCAACACTTACTTGAAATGAGGGGGGGAGAGAAATGGACAAATATATAGGAATCACAGTGCTTTATCAGAGTAACATTAAAACAAATATTCTATATATTCGTGTCTATGGAAAAATGATGGAAATTATGAATTCAGTAAAAATATTGAAAATTGATAAGGTAGCAGGTGTAGACAGCAATAGCATTTAGGCTGGTATACCAGCCTATAGCACTTTACAGCACTTTCTAGGTGGTTTGCAAAGTTGCATATTGCCCCCAAAAATCTGGGTCGTCATTTTACCACCCTCAGAAGGATGGAAGGCTGAGTCAACCTTGAGCTCCGTCAGGATCAAACTCCAGGCTGTGGGCAGAGTTTGCCTGCAATACTGCACTTTAACCACTGTGCCACCAAGGCTCTAGATCACAGGTGTCAAACTCACAGCATCACGTTGCCGTCACATGACATATCATGACATTTTTTCCCTTCACAGAGCTGGGGTAGGCGTGCCCTGCACGTGATGCATCCGGCCCAAGGGCCACCAGTTTGACACCCCTGCTCTAGATGGTGTAAGTTAAGAAATGTTAAAATATGGATGTAACTTGTGGCTGTTACTTGTTTAACAGGTGCATGAAAATTTCATCTGTTCTCGATTATTGAAAGAGTGCAATTGTTATTTCCTTATTTGAAGGGAAAAATAGCAAGAGTGAATACAAAAACCACAGTACAGTGCCAATACAGGAGACTTGCAGACCAGATTTTCACTCCTCAGGAGGTCATTAAATGTATGATTGAAGAAGAATGTTTATTGCACATTCGCTGATTTATAACAGCATCCTTCTGCTCACTCTACTTAGTAGAAATAAGACTCGGGTTTTTAAGGAGAAACAAAATAATAAATCGAATGCAGTTGAAATGGACTTACCGTACTTCAGAACAGGGCATGGTAAAAGAAGAAGAGATGGAGTTATTAATTAGTGGTAAAGAATGAATGTGGACTGAACGCAAAATTGAGTGATCAGTACAGAAGTATATACTGTATGTTGGTCAAATATGAACAAGGATTAGATCCCAAAGAAATTATGAAGGAATACTGGATGAGTCAAGAGGAAAGAGAAGACAAAGAAACTCATAGTAGATATAGTAAATGAGATCCTCAACAAGAAATGGGCAAGAAGTTTAAAAACAAAGCACTATGAATGAATCAGTATTTGGATGTGGTAGAAGGAACAAGGTTGCAAGAAGTATGTGTAGTGGTAGAAAAACTAGATTTAATTATATTAGATATATATATCTTTTATCTCCTGCATTTATTTTCTTTTGTTCACTACTCATTTTCTGCACTTTGAATAATACTATTTAATTTCAAGGGGATCGGCAAAATGGGAAAGCATTTATGTATGCATACATGCATGCTCAGTAATATAAAAGACTGCTTATTTTTTATGGGTTTTTTAAAGCCCATCTTGTGTTTTGAGTGGTGTTCATCCACTAGCTGGAAATCCAGTGAGCTCTATGGAAATCAATGGGTTAGGACAGGCCATATAGATCTTGAGTGCTACCCCCAATTCTCTTTACACCTTCTGCATTCTCTCCTATCATTTTCCTATCTTATTAACAGAATCTGTAAAACATTACAGTCCTTACAAAGCAATATAAAGTTTTAATGGGGGCAGCTGGGGATAGTATTGTTTGTTCTTCCTCAAGAATGGAAACATTCTCCTGTTGCAGAGATTAACCAGTAAATTTCCAATTAACAGTCTTTTATTGATTCACAACTTATGTAACTAGTTAAAACTTACCTTCCAGCAGAGTGTCAAGTATTATCAACAGAGATAATATTAATCATACTTCATTATCAATGGAATCATGTTTGGGTTTTTGAGATCATATTATTGGATATCTTCCTTCTGATCATGACCTTTAGCCTAAATGCCTTTGCTGGGATTAATCTATGTTCTGGTTAATCTCACTAATCTCAGTTCTCCTATAAACAATGGTGCCTTTAAGATTGTATTACACAGAAATGGCCCCCAAATTTAACTCTATATGCCTTGAAATAAAATCATACATTTTCTTCTTCTTTCTCTAAGTTAGACGCTATTTGGACAAATGAAGAAAAGATAAGTAAAATGTGTCAAAAAAGAGAAAGAATAGAGAAATGATGTGGTGAGGAGATCAGTCTCAAATGGGGTGGACCAAAGGGGAAAATGTATTAAAATGCTAAAATCAGCCTGCTATTATCAAATTGGACAAAGACTAAATATTTGATCCAGTTAGCATACTGATGGCCCAGAATTATAAGGGTATGCTCACAGCATTTACAGTATATTGCTTCTATGATGATTCATTATTTAGATAAAAAAGATAAAATATTAAGCACTGATAGTAATATTATATCCTTCAATATTTTGTAAGTTCTGCTTTGTTTTGTTTCTTACTACATATCTTTTCTTCCTAAAAATAGTATTATTACATGTTCTAACGTGAAGCAGAAAAAGGCGACATTAATTTGGTAAATGAATGTTATTTGTGAATTTAAACAATTCCACTGATGCTCAACTAGCAGTTCTTGTAAGTAATATACTTAGGGACAGAGTGATGTTAAAAGCAAAACCACCAGTACAGCCTTACTACCAATTTTAGTCCTTGCTAGGTATTATCTGTAATGAAAAAAAGAAGAAAGAGGTCAAGTTTAGTGGTGTGGTTAAATCACTAGGCTAGAAACCAGGAGATTATGAATTCTAATCCAACTTTAGTCAAAAAGCCACCTGACTGACCTTAGGCCAGTCACTCTTTTTCAGCCCTAGGATGGAAGCAATGGAAAACCATTTCCAAAATCTTACCAATAAAAGTGCAAGGATTTGTCTAGATATTCACCAGAAATCAATGCTGACTTAAAAGAACAAAAGAAGAGCTGTTTGTTGAGTGAAATATGCTGAGTTATCTAGGAGTTACTTTTTTATAGTCTATTCTGGTTTATGAGCTTTTTTTAAAAAAATTCTCAGTGCCGGCAAGCCCTATATTTGCCACAGCTTTGTAAAGTACTGTAACACTGTAATCAGATTTACAGCTCTAATACAATTGAGTAACTGGAACACATTGATATTAAAATACACTAGAGCCCATAGCTACCAGCTTTAGCTCTGAGAAAAGCTGCCAGTTCATCATGATCACTTGACTTTTTGGGTTTGCAGGCTTGGTGAAAAAGATTGGCTGATCAAAATATGTTATTTATTGGTTTTTCTACAGGGGATGCAGCCCAACTTCAGCCAGGAAACCACCCTTCTTGCTTTTTCATTTACTCCCAAGATATGGAGAATTAAATATTAAACAGCATGTTTATATCTCCAAATTCAATCCATTAAAAAACTCCCTTCCACCCTTCTTTGCCCCATACCTCACAATTTGGTACTACATCACAGTGACAAGCTTCTATTTTTCATATGTCATGATTTGGGGGAAGTGAAAAATTCTGGGCAGAAAATAAAATTCATCATTGGGAAAAATACCAACTTTAAACTATGCATAAAAGAGAAGCCTTTTCTTCACCTGGAGAGTTGGGACATATTTTTCAGAGAGTTAAACAGAATACAGGAAAAAAAAGATAACGTACATATTTAGATGTAAAGTAAACAGATTCCAGCCTTCCCACTAAGTATTTTAAGGAGTTTAAAAAATACTTCTATATTTAAAAGATATTGTTATGCCTAAAAAGGGGGGAAGCATGCAGTGCAACAATTAAAATACACAATCTAAATCTTTTCTCAGAGTCTTACTACTTAGCAAGCTTCTAATTTGTAAGATCCTGGTGAGAAATACTGGAATGCTGTCTGTCTGCTGTAGATCAAGTAGGACTGTATAATTTAAATAAATAATCCCCAAAATTGGTAAAATAGTCAAGAGTATGTCCACCTTCTCAGAAAGAGAATGACAAGATAAAAGACATGATAGAAGACATCAAGCAATGGTCATTCTGAAAAACCTCACTATAGTAGTTGCATTCTTAACAATGAGCATGCCTGCCATGGCAACTATTTGATAAGTGCCCCTTTGAGATGGTCTTACAATCGCAAATTCTGTAATAATGGCTCTTGGGTGTATAAAATTTGGAAGAGAGATACTACTCGGCTGGCAATCCAACTGTAAGCGTTGTTCTTTGAGTAACACATCTCAGGCTGTTATAAATTTTAAAAAGGTCCTTCTCCAGGTACCTTCACAAGCTTCATTCCCCCAAAAAGGAGTGGTTCCAAGCAACTTTTCAGGAAGAAAAGAGAAAAATTAAAGATATTTTTTAACCTTACATACAGTATATTTTCTGGCATCACACTATGGTAAGCTGACTATTTTCCCCAGTTTACTGCAGGTTGGGAGTGCCCATGATTCTTGTATCTCTTTGGTTAGACTGGAGCCAAATAATTGACAGAGGAACTGTAACATAACCTGATTCAACTATCACGGTAGTGATAGTTTGCTTAACGACATGTGTTGAATAAGCCACAATTATTTCAATTTACCCATTACACTAAGCTTTAAACTATAATTTAAAAACCCTAACACTTATTCACACAGAATACTTTGATGCAGTACTTTTCCAGAAAGAATACACAATTAAATCAAATATATCTTATGGCTTTACACAGTATGTGAATTTAGCCATAACATCCCTATACTTTGCAAACATTTGAAATGAAGCAATATAAACAAGTCTCCAAAGCAGAAGCACCTACCACTGTCTTACCCAGTAGCGTCATAATAGTAGCTAAGTGTTATACCATACAATTTCAGCTTTAAGTATTTTCTTTGCCTGGTGTTCCCATATTTTTAACTGCTGATAATGAATACATGGTAATGACACATCACTTCTTTAACATGGTATATCTCATGCTAATTGCAAGTAGGCATAAATATATAGCAAAATACATACATACATACATACATACATACATACATACATACATACATACATACAATACATACATACATATCAGTGGTGGGTTCTAAACAATTTTGCATGTGCAAAAGTGTCCTGGGTGGGTGGGCAGAGCCTCCCGCCACTGGCGCTACCGGTTCTAAGAACCGGTCCGAACTGGGAGCAACCCACCATTATATATAATGGTAAAGGTTCCCTTCGCACATACGTGCTAGTCGTTCCCGACTCTAGGGAGCGGTACTGATCTCCATTTCTAACCCAAAGAGCCAGCGCTGTCTGATGATGATTCCGTGGTCATGTGGCTGGCATGACTAAACACCGAAGGCGCACGGAACACTGTTACCTTCCAACCAAGGTGGTCCCTATTTTTCTACTTGCATTTTTACATGCTTTTGAACTGCTAGGTTGGCAGAAGCTGGGGCAAGTAACGGGAGCTCACTCCGTTATGCAGTGCTAGGGATTCGAATAGCTGAACTGCCAACCTTTCTGATCTACAAGCTCAGCATCTTAGCCACTGAGCCACCACGTCCCCATATATAGAGAGAGGTTAAAGCAACTGCCTGATAGGCAGGCAGCCCAGGTTCGAATCCCAGTAAGGGTATGGCTAACTGATGAGAGCTAAATAGCTTGAAATAGATCTATACTAGTCTCCCTTTATTTATTTATCAGTAAAAAAATTATATATAGTATAACTGGTTTGTCGTGAATGTGACTGTCTGAGGGCCCCTGGAGTGGGGCTGAAAGGCGAAAGGAAGCAGTATGTTCCCTCCCATATTTGGGTATACCAGGTGATCTTGAGAAAAAACATATATGTATGTATGTATGTATGTATGTATATGTATGTATGTATGTATGTATGTATGTATGTATCATACATGGATTATTCCTCTGATTTAAAATGAAAACCAAAATGAGTTTTGGTTTAGATTAGGCCTCTTAGTAAGTTAGTCCATTTGCTGTTATTCCTTTCTTCTGATTTTCTTTGTT
>QLTV01001804.1:117645-149834 GCA_003457575.1 Thermophis baileyi | reverse complement strand
TTATTATTATTATTATTATTATTATTATTATTATTATTATTATTATTATTATTATTATTATTATTATTATTATTATTATTATTATTATTATTATTATTATTATTTATAAAGGAAAACTGGAATGTGTGAATGCAAAAAATACAGGGAAATTAGTTTATTAAATCTGCTTGGAAAGGGTTTGGCAGGATTCTTATTCAAAGCGTATGACACATGCAAATGACAGAAGTTTGAGAACTACAGTCTAGCTTTATACCAGATTTTTGCTCTTCTGCAAGTCATCAAGAAGAATATTTATTGTAGGTTTGATTATTTAACAACGTATAGGCTGGAAAGCAGGAGACAGTGAGTTCAAGTCCCATTTTAGGCATGTAAGCCAGCTGGTGACTTTGAGCCAGCGACTCTCTCTCTCAGGCCAAACCACCTCACATGGTTATTGTTGTGGGGAAAGTAGGAGGAGGAAATTACCATAAATTATTGTATTTGTAAAAATAATAAAGGCAGCATACAATTAAATAAATATATGTAAACTGAATAGGGATTAATTATGGAATGAGGTTGTGTTGAATGTAATAACAGCTGTATATTATGAAAGTTTTTATTCTGTTAGGATACTAAAGATGAGGAAACTGATGGGACAGTTATCTGCCTTAATGCTATAAAGAAGTTCATGAGCATTGAAGAAATCAAGAAAGACAGATTGAAAGTACTAGGAGACAGTTTGCTCATCCCCATAATAATAATACAGAACCTGAAAAATATATTCAGCAGAAGTTTGTTTCATGATACCATCATTTGGATTAAAAAATATTGACGGCAGCCAAGTCAATATTAGTCGGGGATGCTGAAAGGAGATTGGGAGGCAGAACTTGGCAATAGGACTAATAATTAAGAATACTGTTTAAAGGTGTTATTGCTAATATTTCCAGATCTAGGAATAAAAATATTTTAGGCTCTTTTTGCTAGATTAATGACATCAGGATTAATGCATCCAGGCTAGGAAATATAAATTATTTTTAAATATTTTAAATTCATTAAATTTGAATTATTATTTATAAGTATTACACAGGATTGTAATGCTTATTGCAAATACAGACTGATCATTATGACCTCTAAAACGTCTCTGCTATGGATTTTAGTCTCAATTGGATTTTTTGCACTCGTGTCAGAAACACCGAGGTGCTTCTGGGTTGAAAGGATTAGCCAGGCACATCACCATTGCCCTAGGGACACTCTATTGGGGGTTTCTTTCATATCCTCGGCAGGAGCTGGAGTGAAGGACGAGAGCTCAACCCTGCCCCACGGCAGTTCTTCGGTCTCAAACACAGGCTAGCTAATCTCCTGCCCAGTGTCCAGTCACTCGAGCCACCATGCTCTTGTCTAAATTGGATAAGCCACAGGTATTCATGCACATTCTCCTTCCAACCTTGTTAGTATAGGAGGAAAGAGATTTCCATGAACAGGTAGTGCTCAGCAAAATTAAAATATTAAAAGAAAACAACATGAGAATATTTGGAAGAAGATATTTGGAAGAAGAGGAAGAAGAAGAAGAAGATATAAGAATATTTGGAAGAAGAGGAAACATTCCAATCTATACATCTTCATCCAACTTCTAATTTTGTAATAAATTATTTTGCTTATTTTCTGGGCAATGCGGCTCAGCTTTAGTTTGCAGGAATGAAGAGAAAAATAGAAGAGAATGGACCTCCAATAAATATTGTTCTGCTATGATTTAAATAGATTGAGAAATAGTACAGCATAGGGGGAAAAAAGAAACAAAGGAGATGTTAAAGTAACATTTAAACTGACACATGCTGGAAAAACAGAAGGCCAAAATATGGAACATTCAAATAAGAGACCTAAACCCCAAACCTTGAACTTTGAAGCTCTAATTGCAACACACAGCAGTTCTTACAACAGTAACAATACGTTCAGTGCCCAAGGCAATATACTAATACATTGCTAAGTAAATTATTCATGCAATCAATAGCTTCTGCTATTGCCTACTTCCACCAAGTAATTTCTCTGTTCAAAGCATCTACTTGTATATTGATGAACTTCTTAGTCTTGATTCTTTTCATCTCCTCATCTTAACATGTTAAAACTTAAGTTTTAGGAGCAAAGGAGGAGGGAGAAAACCTGATGGAACTCTCTTGAGCAACAAGCAAGTAAATCGATAGATTCACTTTCACCTGATTTTAAAACACTTGAAATATGTATGTTCTTCTTCTAGATAACTAAATGATGGCTTGCAAGCCACATCCTCGCCCCCTCCATCCCCCCAAAATCATTAAGGCTTTTGAGTTCTACCAAGTTGAAATCAAATGTTTAATTAAACGGAGAATCCTTCATCAGTGCCAGTGCCACATGGAAACAATTATCTTTAGAATGAAATCCCAAAGGTGCTTTTTCAAGAGGCAACTGGATTTTCTGCTTTTTCTTTGAAGACGTTTTGCTTCTCATCCAAGAAGCTTCTTCAGCTCTGGCTGGATGGTGGGGAATGGAAGGATTCATACTCCTTGCAGACAACTGGTCAGTTGCATTCTTTTAGAGAGTCGTTGAGGCCTCCTGGAGGTTTATCTGTATCGTCAGGGTCACCTGAGTAGTGCAAATGGGTGTGGAGCCTTCTTGGAAGTGTTGAAAGGACTGTGTTGTAGACTGGAGTTAGATGTTAGATCCCTCCCCCTTTGTTGAGAGAGGACTGTTCAATTTTGACATAGATGGCCTCTTTCAAACCAGCGGTCCTCTCTCTCCAAAATGTGGACTTTGCTATCTTCAATCAGTGGCCTTTGTCTTTTAAATGCAGCTGGACTGCTGAATCTTGTCCTGATGGGTTTGTTCTCCTACGTTGTGCCATGCATTTATGAAGTGGTTGTTTTGTGCAGATCTGTATATTGGGGAAATAAAACAACATATCTGCAAAGTTATGGAATCAATCATAAACCAATCTATTACCCTCCACTTAGAAACAAACAAACTCTCTAACAAACAATTTGGTTTCAGGAAAAATTTATCCTGTAATCTGCAACTCCTACACTGCAAAAACATATGGACTATACAACTCGATCAAGGCAAAGCAATAGATGCAATTTACATAGACTTCTGTAAAGCCTTTGATTCAGTGGTGCACGACAAACTACTTCTAAAACTGCAATCTTATGGCATTTCTGGCCCCCTGCATAAATGGATAACTGCGTTCCTGTCAAACAGGCAACAAGTGGTCAAAATATCGAACGCTATATCAAATCCTGTACCTGTTAACAGCTGTGTCCCCCAAGGCAGCGTTTTAGGGCCCACACTTTTTATACCCTAACCCTAACCTTTGCGATTATATTAAAAGCAAAGTTATATTAAAAGCAATAGTTTTATGTAAAACTATTCAACACCACCGACAATGCTGCTACCCTTCAAAAAGACCTTGACTATGTGTCAGAATGGTCAAACAAGTGGCAACTTCAAATCTCAACCAATAAATGCTCTGTCTTACACATTGGCAAAAAAAATCAGAACACAAAATACAAGCTTGATGGACATGACCTTGTAGATGACCCTCACTCTGTTAAGGACCTTGGAGTACTCATCTCTAATGATCTAAGTGCCAGAGCCCACTGTAACAACATTGCCAAAAAAGCATTAAGAGTTGTTAACCTAATCTTGCGTAGCTTCTTCTCTGGTAATATTGTACTTTTAACTAGAGCATACAAAACATTTGCTAGACCAATTCTCAAATACAGCGCATCTGTCTACATATCAGACATTAATACAATTGAGAATGTCTAGAGATATTTCACAAGAGTCTTCCACTCCTCTGTTCGCAACAGAATACCTTATGCCACCAGACTTGAAATTTTGGGCTTAGACAACTTAGAATTACGCCACCTTAGGTCTGACCTAAGTGTAGCACATAAAATTATCTGCTACAATGTCCTACCCGTCAATGACTACTTCAGCTTCAACTGCAACAATACACGAGCACACAATAGATACAAACTTAAGGTAAACCGCTCCAGACTCGATTGCAGAAAATACGACTTCAGCAACAGAGTGGTCAATGCCTGGAATACACTACCAGACTCTGTGGTTTCTTCCCCAAATCCCAAAAACTTTAACCTTAGACTGTCTACTGTTGACCTCACCCCATTCCTAAGAGGTCTGTGAGGGGCGTGCATAAGCACACCAACGTCCCTACCATCCTTGTCCTAATGTTTCCATGTACTCAAAACCATCTCATGTATACATGTTTATACTTTTACTGCAATCTTATATATATATGCTTGACAAAAATAAATAAATAAAATAAATAAAACAAGAATACTGTCTCCATCTGCTCCATAACAATCCAAACGAGCAGCCAGGGCAGCTCATCTGCTGAACTGCTTTTTCCCATTTTTTTCATTCTTCTTTCTTATAGCAACACAGCAACATACAGGCTACAATCAAGCAACTCCTCAAATAGGTAAACCAGATCTTCTAGGGACCCACTTACATCCAACCATCCCTGCCCCAACACACCTTGAGAAGAGTGATTAATGGATGCATTTCCCACTGATAGACACTCAAGTGGGAGTGGGGGGAGGGGATTTCAAGTGGAGAAATGAAGCTTTATTCAATTTATTCTGCATTAAAACAATAAGGACAGCACTACTCACCAGCATTCTGTTAAAACAGAAAAGAGTCAGCAACAAGTGCAGCACAATTTTTGCTGGCATACTTTTCTGCCAGCTCACACACCACAGGAAAGCCGTTCAATTGCGTCCTCAGTCCATTGGATCAGTTTTAACAGACCAACACACATCTACTCTTTGACAATATTACATTTACAGATAGAATGAACAGACTGGTTGTGCAATAAAAGCTTCAATCCAGTAAGGACATGGATTTGGCTGGCACAACAGTACATGGATGCTAAGAGAATACATGGTATTCTAAAATCTTTAGGAAGACACACTATTGAGCTCATGTTAATGATCAAATGAAATTACACTGAGGACTATGCCACTTAAGAGCTATCTTTTCCAAAGCATGAAGAATATGGATTGTTCCTTATACCAGCACTCCCCAACCTTCATGCCTTGTTGTCCCAGCTGGAGGGGGAGAGGAGAACCTGGCCGCATGAGCGGTGGGCTGAGCACCAGCCCACCACTTGCATGAGTTGAGCTGCCTATGTGCATGCGTGCCAGCCCGCCATTCACATGAGTTGAACTGCATGTGCGTGTGCACTGGCCTGCCTCTTGCGTGGCCTGGTTCTGAATCAGCCACAGCCTAGAGTGGGCCACAGCCTGGGGGTTGGAGACCCCTGCCTTATACCATTATAGATATATGAGCACCAGATTCTATCATTCAATGTTGTATAATGGATTAATGGATCAAGTCATAGATCTTTTCTGATTAGTGCATTTAGATGAATAGTGATTTCAGTAAACCTTCTATTGGTATAATAGTATACAGTTTCCTGCCTGAGCAGCGGGTTGGACTAGAAGACTTCCAAGGTCCCTTCCAATTCTATTATTCTAATTTTAATAATTCCAGTAAATATAAGAAATACAGAAGCGTTACTGACAGCAGGAGAAATAGATACATAATCTTTATATATTAATTAAAGGGTTAATATAGGAAGGAAGGAAGGAAGGAAGGAAGGAGAAAGGGAGGAAGGAAGGGAGGAAGGAAGGAAGGAAGGAAGGAAGGAAGGAAGGAAGGAAGGAGATAAACTATAAAGAAAAATCCTTTTATCAAGATTCAGGAAAGGACATTTCTACATGTCAATTAAACAACAAGAATGGTTCATTAAGACTAGATAACTATTTTTCTCTTTTGCTGATATTATCATTAAAGGATAGAATACTGATAGTGGCTTGAATTTCTAGATCCAACTGTTATTGCAAATTCCTTTCTTGAGGCAAAATCCTCAAGATAAAGGAACAAGTAATTCAACATACATACAGTTGGCTTATTATCTGTGTTCATTCACAGGTTTCTGTATTGCTCAGGAAAACAGTCAGCATCTTACTAAGAGAAAAATTCCCTTCTGATATAGAGCAACATGAAATGAAATCTTGAAATTAGAGTATGGTATAGATAATCAAAAGCTACTCAACTGTAGCTCTTGTATGATCTCAGTTCATTGTAATGTTCAATTTACTTATTGTACTATATTCTGTAGGTCTATGCATTTCCTAGTCTAAGAATGAGATTAGACCTGGGAAGAAATTCATTTGGAACATATTTTAAAGAGAACATCCCCAGTTCATGCTTCCAAACGTATATGGGCTGGAATGTAGGTATATGCAACAATTTTCATTTTTAAACATTATGTAATTTTATTCACATTTTCTAGAAGATGAATAAAAGCATGAATATTGGGTATAAAAAATAAAGCCCAAATACGTTTATTAAGAAACAGTGAGCATAAAAATATTTCACTACTTTAAAGAAAATGACTTGAAAAATACACACTTTCCACCGAATCATTTTAGATTAGAAAACATGTCCATGACTTTTCATGCAAATATTTTAAAACAAATTCACCAAAGAATGAAACAACTGGATGAAAGGAACTTACTTAAAAGCAACGGAAATTGAGCAAACTTTGCTTCATGGATTTGCCTGTCCCTAAGCAGAAAGCAAAAGAAATGGAAATCTATTCCACCACTTCAGAAAACAACTGGAAACTACAAAAGAAGCATAAGGTCAAATATTCCGAGTGGTTTTCAGTAGCCACACTTAGCAATACATTGATAAAACTACATAGGTCCTTCTGAATGTCCCAGGTAATAATTAATTAATAATTATTTCCACACTTAATTAATTATTGCTCAGTGTTCAAAAATCTATAAATACTATTAAAATGCTCAGGTCTGTTTGCTACTTTATTATGCTGAATTGGAGAAAAAACTGCATCGAAGAACAAAATTTTTTGTTAATAAAGGTACCTCAAATGGATTAAATTAGAGAATGTTGAGAATGTTGAGACCCCTTACTGCTGCTCTTGACCATGGCTGCTGTAGTGCCAGTCAGCTGCAGTCACATGACCTGATGTGATTGCCGACACTCTGTCACTTTCCCACTGGCAAAGTCTTTCCTTATGGTGAATTTTCTGCCAGTCCCTCTGCACATGCACTGTGCCAGACATTCACACACACACCCTCACTCTCTCCCCATCCAGCAGCAGTGACCTATCTGCATAGTGGGAAGGGAAGGTAAGAGAGGAGAGGGGAGGAGAGTGGGGCAGGGAGAGGAGAAGAGGGGAAGGGAGGGCAGAGGTGACCAGGGGAGGGGGGAAGGAAGGAAGGAAGGAAGGAAGGAAGGAAGGAAGGAAGGAAGATTTCCCATGCTTTCCACAAGGAAACTCAATGGGGAAGCCAACAAGAACTCAGAAGTCATTCCTGTATTTGTTGGTTTTTTAGTCAGCTTGTGATCATTCTGTTTCTCTTTTTAGATTAGGAGAATATTTCTGAAACAATGGTTCAACAGGTCATCTAATACTGTATGTGATGATACTGAAGAACAATGCATTTATATGGAAGTTTCTATTAAACCATTCTTTTACAGACATGTCTCATTTTCTTGGCAGTTGATTAGAATCCATTTGGTCCCACAGGGACACAGCCAGTGGCATTCCCTTGATAAACAAATATACCAGGAGAAATAAAGAGAAAATAAATTATTTCCAGTGGTTTAGAAAGTTTCTAAAACCATATATTCAATATCCACTTATCTTTTATGTATACTGATATTTATAGTGATAAATGTCTCATTATAGAAAGCGATTGTTTTGAAGGTCTGAGGCAAATTGTGGGCCTGCATATTGAGTGTCTTCTTTGAGCATTTACCGTTCATCTTTTCTATGATTTGTTATGCTTCTCCAGTATTTCATGTGTTTCCAGCTTGTCAGCACAGAATACAGGCATAATGAAAATAAATTCAGTCTTAAAGTAATTTGCAGCTGACTGAAACGTATTGTAGAACTTTTCATGTTTCAGGTGAATCTTTCTGTTGGATTTAGTCAAAATATCCACAGCAACCACCCCATGCGCCAGTGTATGTAAAGGAAGTGAAGAGTATAGATTATAGACTAAAGAGTATAGATTAAAATTGGTCCATTCCATTTGCAGGAAATGTCTGCTTTTTAGGACAGTTTTCTGACCTGTTGAAGTTTCATTCCAATTGTTAATTTTAAAAAAATCTGCTTGAAAGTTCACCAGAACAGACTCGAGGGTTGGTAAAAATTGCATTTTCTTTAAAAACTTCACACGGTGACAAAGAATTTGCTTCTGTCATTTGAAAATGTTAAACTCCTGGAATGCTTACTGAAGTAATGAGCCCTTTAAAGAGTAGAAGCTTTTTTTCCTGGTATTTCCAAGAATGGTCATGTGATGGCTCATTCTATCTGGCATTCATTCTGTCATGTGCTATAAAGAAATAGTTACTTTTGGCAGGATAGGTGGCAGAATTCTTTTTATTGCTAATGAGGAGGAAGGCATAGAAGAACATAGAACCCAGGTTTAATGCAGGAGAGAAAGGGATATTCACAGTTATCAAGAAGCAAGATGTGCTGTCATTTTATAAAATCAACTGAGCAGCTCATTTTAATGTTACACTTTACTAAGAAAAAAACAGATGAAACTAAAACTTGAATATCACAGAGTGCAGATTTTATACTGTACCAGCATTTTGTACTGCTTTAAAATGAGGAATGGATCTTATTCCAGGGGTCTTGTGAATGTTCTACTTCCTCTCCACTACAGGAGAAAAATCTGTAAAAAGACCTAATACCCAGTAGTGGGTTCTAAATCCCATTGCTAACGGTTCGCTCGTGCGCGCGTGCATGCGCAAAGCTTCTGCGCATGCGCAGAAGCATCCCGGGTGGGTGGGCGGAGCCTCCTGCCACCGCCGCTACCGGTTCACAGAACCAGGCCGAACTGGGAGCAACCCACCGCTGCTAATACCCCTTCACTCTTCTCACTGGTTAGTGGCATGGTTCATTTCAGCTTCTTAGTCAGTAGTACAGACTCCAAATGTTTTATTAAAGGTTTCTAGAGGCAGGTCAAATGCACTAAGACATGTTAGTTGATGTTTCCAGATTAAAACTCTGAACAAACACACAGACATGCTTTTATAGTCATTTTCACACAGTTACAGGTGATGTAATCACACTGACTAATAAATGAATTATGCTATATCTAGTTGCCTTCTACTCTAGAAGCTCCCTGCTTACAATTTATCTTACATATGCATAACAAAGTATATGTAATGCTACAGCAACATAGAGTGGATAAAAATGAACTTTTCCAGTATCTAAAATTTTCTCATTGGTAAAACGTAATTTTCTAAGAGAATTTCCTTCCTTACCTCCCTCCCTCCCTCCTTCCTTCCTTCCTTCCTTCCTTCCTTCCTTCCTTCCTTCCTTCCTTCCTTCCTTCCTTCCTTCCTTCCTTCCTTCCTTCCTCCCTCCCTCCCTCCCTCTTCCTGGAGATAAGAAATTATGGTTAACAAACCCTCTATGGTACTATTCTTGGTTCATTGTGGTTGTTGCGCTGTTTCATATTTCAGAACAATTCTTTTGACCATATCGTTGTCCATGTTAATTACCAGAGTCAATCAAACATCATGACAGTTATCTTGCTCCTTGCATCCCTTACAGTGGTAAGTATCTACTCTGCCTTGGTCAGGCATCACGTGTTCAGTTCTTCACAGTTCTGCACAGCCCAGTTTTTTTTTTAAAAAAAGAAAAATCTATAAAAGCAAGTCCAGAAAGGGCTATCAAGAGGATGAAAGGAGCAAGTCCTACAAGAAATGGTTCAAAGACCTACATTAGCTATGTTTATCTTGAAGAAGAGAAGGAGGAGACATGATAGCTGTCTTCAAATATCTGAAGGGCAGTCACATTGTAGAGGATTTGGACTTATTCTCACCAGAGGCTAAGAAAACTAACAATATGAAACTTAAGAATGTATGTACAGATTAGAGAACAGGTGTCTCTAATCTGATGATAAGAGCTGTCTAACAGTGGCATAGATTGCCAAATGGGGAATGGTTTCTTCATTTTCATTGAAAGTTCCAAACAGAGACTGGATAGTTATTTGTAGTGGATGGTGTAGTCAATCCTGCAAGATAAAAGAGATTGAACTTGATGGCCATTTAAGTCACTTCCAACCGTATGGTTTTATGATTCTATTATAGGCATATATGAATATGATTGATGAAACCAGGTATGAATATAAAGTTTAAAAAATCTTGACTAAAAGCCAGTAAAACATGTGAACTTCTAAGATTAAAGCAATATGTTAAAAGTTGAATGGGTATCTTGCCTCTTACATAGATTCATAGATTTGGAAGGGGGAATTTAGACTTTTCCATTTGCTACCTGCTCAATACAACTCATTCTGACAGATCACTGCCCAACTTCCATTTGAAAACATCCAGTCCAATGAATGGAAGCTGACTTCTGTGGGTAATTGGTTCTCTACAAAACTGCTCTTCTTTTTAGGAATTCTTATACTCAATCTCTCATCCATCTTTCTGTAGGTTACATTCAATATTACCTGTGTCGCACTCTGAGGTGAAAGAAAAGAGGTTTCTATGAAATCTTTTTAGTTATTTAAAGGGTTGCCTAATATCCCCTCTCAGTCAATTTTTCTCAAGAGTAAACATGCTGAGTTCCTTCCATCTTTCTTCCTAAACTATAGTTTCTAGTTCCTTCATCAATCTCACTGTTTATCTCTGAACTTGTTCCAATTTCTCTGAACATTTCTGAAAATATGGTGACAAAAATGGACATTATTCCAGACAGAGTCTGACCAATCCAAATTGAAGTGGAACTATAATAGTCGTGTTTTTTCTACGCTGTATTTCTATAAAACTGCAGTTCCTTTTTTTTTTTTTTGTGAACTTTAATACTTTTCTTTTTTCTTTTCTATATTTATATAAAACTAAATTTCTTTTTTTTTTTTTTTGTAGCTACTTTACAATGCTTATACTGTATATACTCAAGTTTACAACAAGATCTTGGATCTAAGTTCTATTTTTCATTTGATTCCCAAGCCAGTTATCCCCATTCTACACTTGAATGCTTGATTGGTTTCCTAAGAGGAAATATTTACATACAACTCTGTTAAATTGCATTGTTAATTTCAGCCATTTTCTCTAACTTTTCAATATTATTTTATAATTTATTTCTGTTTTCTAAGATATTAATTATCCTACCCAATGTTGCTATCATCTATAGTTTTCTAAATTTTCCCTCCATCTCCACAGCTACATAATTAATAACATGTTGAACATACCATATCCAAATCTTCTGGACTTGATATATAAGAACAACTTCATTCCCCTCTTAAATCTTACTTTTCAATTACAATACTTTATACGTGAGTACATTTAATGTTAACTACTCCATCAATCGTGAATTTCCCCCCCAAAAAAACTAATCTTACTTTCTTGAATTTCTTGTGCCTTTCACAGACATAGACAAAGATTTAACTCTGTATTCCTTCTTATCCATCAAATTATTGATCCACCTTGCTTTAAATGTTTCTGGTGCTATACCTCAAGTATTTTCCAGTTTATTGACAAGTAACTAATAGAATATACAATATCTAATTATATGATATAACTATGTCTACCTGATCAATAACAACTTCTGTTGACAGAGGCTGAATTTTTAAATAAACAAGGATATGCTTTCAAGAGGGCTCCATTTATCTTTACGAATTAGGTTCACAGTCGGAGATCTTCTTCACTGTGAACAGTAATGATAATGATATTAGCCTTATTCTTCTCTGGAAACTTTGTATAAATATTGGTGTTTAACTTGCTTACCTTTCTAGTTATGCTTGTTTCTTCTTCACCTTCATTTCAATTGAATATTAGTCTAAGAGAAATGTTGGACCAATGCTATTTATATTTTAAATAAACTGAAAAGTTAAGACAAATCCATATAATTCACCACTGGCCACCCCAGCAATTCGTAACATTTATGGGCCAAATGTGACTTCCAAGTGTTGTTCTTACAACTCTCAGGCATGCCCATGTTCTCTTTAGCTCTTGACTGCTAGGAATAAATACAAAATATAGTCTGTTCTTGGATTTAGAATAATTACTCATTCCTAATATGTTCAAATAGTTCATTGGGCAGTAGCAGTGTTATTAAGCCTTTATATGGAAATCATTAAAAAAAATATGGACTTTGGTTCTTGGAAAAGGATGTAGCTAATAATTTTCTTTTCCTGCTTTACTGATCTCCATAAAAATTATTTGCCAAACAAAGAACAATTTTCTTCTTATGCAGAAGCCAGCTAATTCATACAATAGCCTGTCCCTCTGTCACAATCTGACAAACAATATAGCAGATTAAAAAGTTGCTAATTGGCTGATACGGTTAGCAGCAATTTTAATGTGCTAATGTACAAAAAAATTGTTTTGATCTGACAAAGGGGAAAATTACAGAAAGTCATTTTTGAAAGAATGGACAGTCCATATAACATGACACAATGTGGAAAACACATTAACACTTGGAAAAGTTGAAAAGTGCTAAGAGGAAAAACCACATTAAACAGTGTGAGTATATTATTGAAAGTAACAGATATCACTTAAATGTCACAATAGAGGTTGGCACAGGATTGATTTCCATCTATTTTCTTCATTTACAAATACATGGATTCTATTTGCACAACGTAACTGTTTAGTGGCATGCAAAATGCTGTGGTCCATGAAGAAAATATATATCCCAATGTTCTGAGAATAATCAGTTTTTCTCATGGAACATGCCAAGAAAGCTATTCCGATCAGTTTGTCATGTCCCAAAATTATTCTTCTAGAACAATTCAAAATGAAGCATATATTTATCCAAGGCCACTGAGCTTTTAGATAGTCTGATTATCAGGTTTTCTGAGAGAGCCATGCTGATATTGGTCAAACACACAATACAATAGCTCTAAAACAATACCTATTGAAGAAGCATCATCTATTGAGGAAAAAAAGCAAATCACTTTTCAGTCATGCTCCAATTCACGCTGCCTCTAGAAAATACCAAGATAATATAATTTATCTGATTAACTTCCAGCATTCTAGCAGACTTGGAGAATTCAAGTTTTATATACATGAGCAAAGAGGGGGAGTAGCATGAGTGATGACTAAGACTTTAGGCAGCTGAAAGCAGCCAGTAGCTTATTTTTCTGTGAAACTGGACATGGTGTCTCAAGACTGGCCTGTTTGTCTTCATGCTGCTGTGGCAACTTGTCTTCTTGCTAAAGAAGGTAAGAACTTAACTTTGGACCAGTCTTTGCAGATTTGGCCACACTCGGTGGTGACAACTTTGGAACAAAAAGGCAGCTACTGGTTGATGTCAAGTCAAATTGCATCTTATCAACCATCCTATTGGACAGCTATTGGACGACCATCAAGTGCCCTATTGTGCACAGAATAAAGGTGTTCCTATCTCTACCCTATGATTCATAGGTCTACAGCATACCAGGCACAAATCCAGCATGTCACTTAATAATCCATGTTCGACTGCTGGCTCTTACTGGAAGTCAGTTCCTGGCAGTGCAGAAATTGTAATGCTGCAGTGCAAAACATAGCAATTTTATATGTTATAACAAGCATATAGTCTGGGGAAATAAACAGACCTTGAGCTATATGACCTGATAATCTTTTGAGTATTGGGGCAAAGAAAATGTCAGGTGTCCCTAAAGAACAAACACTGAAAAAGAACATACTCAGTAGATTCACAAGACATAAATGTTCCAGGAACAGAATTTTTTTACAACTTCCTCCAAGACAGCTGAAAGGATGGCATACAAGCATTTCCATGTTAGGATATTTCAGAGAACTAGAAAAAACAATAAAAACAAACAGAGGAAGAACAACTTAGTACAGGAAATAGAGGCAACGTGAAAAAGATTGCACTGCAATGACTAGCTTTATTGGGAAGTTTAGCATGTCTGATAGTGCCACAGATGACTGGACATTATATACAGACAGATTTGAAGAATGTTTTGAGGTAAATCATTGGGTTTTTTTGGGGGGGGGAGTACCTGTTTTACTGAGTGTTATGTGAGGGAAAGCTTACAGCTTATTCAGAAACTTAATTGCTCCACAAAAGCCTTCACAATTCATTTCAGCTAGAAAAAAAATAATGCCGAAACATTTAGCACCAAAGCCATTATTGATGGCAAGGTATTTCAGATTTCATAAGTACAAACTTAAAGACGAGAATATCTAGCATCTGGAGTTCAATTTAAAAAGGCATATTGCAAATTTTGTGAAGGGCTAAATGATCCATTGAAATATTAATCAACTAGGCTGTGGAATTCTGAAAGAAAACTTTTTTAAAAAAAAAAACTCTTAATGGGTAGATTTAACAAGACAGCATTTGAAATTACTATCTTTGGAGAAGCTGCTACTACAGTACAGATAATGTAGAGCTACAGTCAGGAGTAAAAGCAAATGTAGATAAGCTTGAAAATAACAAGTCAAAATGAAATGTTCTGTCATTGTGGCAGAGATTCAAACATCCCAGGTCAATCCAGATTTAAAGGAGAAATTTGCAGAATGTCACTGGGACATTGGATGTATAAGCTTTAATTTATTATAGCAAATGAGTCATGGTGGCCCAGTGGTTAGACTGCAGTAGTGCAGGCTACTTCTGCTGACTGCCGGCTGACTGCAATTTGGAAGTTCAAATCTCACCAGGCTCAAGGTTGACTCATCCTTCCATCTTTCCGAGGTGGGTAAAATGAGGACCCAGATTGTTGGGGGCAATATGCCGACTCTGTAAACCACTTAGAGAGCGCTGTAAAGCACTGTGAAGTGGTATATAAGTCTAAGTGCTATTGCTATTGCTAAATAGATAAATAACTGTTGTGAAACCCAGCATTCTAGACACATGATTGGTTCAGGAAGCTTAATTGGATTAGAGTTCCATCAACAGCCTGGCACACTATTTTTCTGTGTCAAAGATCATTGAGGATAAGCTAAAACAGATGTTCAATAATGTTATACCTGTCAATAATATTGAACCACTTCCACACGACCTGTCTCCGCAGACTTTTGAGGATCCGGTGGCAGGACAAGGTGCCAGACACAGAAGTCCTCTCCAGAGCAGGCCTGCTGATTAAAGCCCAGACACACTGGGCAGACCATGTTGCAAGGATGCCAGACCACAGCATCCCCAAACAGCTCTTCTTATGGTGAGCTGTCTCAAGGAAAGCAATCGCAAGGGAAAGGAAGTGATACAAAGACACACTGAAAGCCTCTCTCAAGTCCCTGGATATGATATCACTTCCTGGGAAACCCTGGCACAAGATTGATCAACATGGTGCATGTTGATCCACAAAGGCTGCCAGACATTCGAAGACACAAGGATAACCATAGCACAAGAGAAGCGAGCACTCTGCAAAGCCAGAGTTGCAAATGCTGCAATAGTGGTGCCCACACATCTGGCCGACATGTGGCAGAACATTCCGTGCCCGCATAGGCCTTACCAGCCACCTGCAAACACACCGTGGACAGCCCACAACCCATTAGGTCCTCTTCAAAAATGATGGACGAACATCACCTGTCTTTAAAGAGAACATAGGCACATCAATGGTAAAATAGTGTTACAAGAGCATGCCATGCCCAAGTTTCATGAAGCACACCCACTTTCATGTGCTGTATTTTCTACTAAGCATGACTCTGGCATATTTCTGGCCTGCTTGCTTTTTTACTGTTAATGGTTGATCCTAAAAGACAGGAACTATCTACCACTTCAATATCTTCATTGTCAAATCTAAGACTGGTTGTTGTACCAGTTGTCATTAATTTGGTTTTCTTACAGTAGTTATTATTTCATATTTACTGTATGAGTGTGTTTATGCTAGTGAAATGTAATGTCATGATTATCTCCTTTACTATGCCTGTTATGATACAGATAGCCATTAAGTTATGACCACTTGTTCAATGACCATTCAAAATTATGATGCCAAATGAGGGGGGACTGAAAACCAGTCCATGAAGCTGCAGTCATCATGGTGTCCCCACACAACCCACAGCCACATGATTTGCAACATTCCCTGCCAGCTTGTCACGAGCACTATCAATGGCAAAGCCATTGCAACATTCCCTGCCAGCTTCCCACAAGCAATGTCAATGTCAAAGCTGGCACAGATGATAGCAAGTTAGTCCTATAAGTTGCTCCTACCACTTTTTCTCTCAAGGAATCCCATTATGAAAGATGATCTCAGGGATCTCATATTTTGTAGCACTCCCCCACTGTTTACCCGCACTCCATAGCACTGCCTGCTCACACTTTGCAATGCATGCCCAGTTGCAGCACCCACCTGCCTAGCTGCCTAGCTACCCACAGTCTGTAACACAACCCAGGCCCCTGCTGGCCCATTTATGCTGTGCAGAGTCTACCCAAACCCTTTGCCAGTCAACCCACACTCTCCAAGGACCACATGTGGACATCACTGGTCTGCCCATGCTCTCCAGAGTCCACCCATAGTACTCCCCACCCTGCCTGCACTCCACAGAGCCTACTTGGCCTTTGTACTCATGTACCCCACATGCACTCTTTGCCTGGGACTTCAGCCTTTTCCCACATAATGACCCATGTGATCCTAGAGTTACAATAGCAACTATATGTTAGGATTGCCATTGTAAGTGATGCAGTCATATGATGTCAAATTTACCAGCTGCCATCATAACTCAAGGAGTATCTGTATGTAGATACTTCAGTTTGTATACATTGTATTCTGTGTGTGTGTGTGTGTGTGTGTGTGTGTAGAAATGCATGTGTGATTGTAGAAATAACTTACTGTAAAATACCTTTACTATAATATAAACCCTTAGAAAGAAAATGTTTTATGGCTTTTGTATGAGATGACTTTTAATTTATTTTTATATATACCAGAATATATTGATGGAAGCAAACAGAAAAGGAGAGAAATTAAGATGCTTAGGAAATACTTTTCAAGATATGTAAGCAGCACTCTTCTAAAAATATCCTTGGGGGCTGTCTAGTCAACATTTCTCTTATTCTATCTCAAGCTTGGCAAGCAAGAAACCCTGTCATTGCAATTTGTCACACATTTGGGTGAATGTCTGCACTAGAGCTAAAGTATCATTTCCTCATCCACAGCAATACTGAATGCTAGTGATACAGGAGGGAAAAAAATCCTACAAATAATGAAAGACAAGGACTACAGAAGAGAATATATGTATGTTAAAGCTAAAAACTGAGATCCCACAAGTCACGCTAGTTCTGTAGAACAACCTAAAAGGTATGTCAGTGAAATGGTGCTACTTTTAAACTCTTCCGAGTAATATACTAGCTGTCTCATGCGATGTGGTTCAACAACATACAACTTAATATGACATACATAAACACAATTGTTTTATTTATGATAGTTTCAACCTGTCTTTTTCAAGGTAATATATACAGTATTTTTATTGTAACTATATAACATTTTTCGCCCTGATGTTCTAAGACACATACATAACTTAGAACATTTAGTAAAGGAGAGACAACAGCATCTTATAACATCTGCATAATATGTGGAGAGAAACCAGATTAAGAAAGAAGATCTAGACACCTAGAGTACTGCATCAGCGATGGGTTGCTCCTGGTTCGGACCGGTTCTTAGAACCAGTAGCGGCGGTGGCGGGAGGCTCCACCCACCCACCCGGGACGCTTCTGTGCATGCGCAGAAGCATCACGCGCGCGAGCGCACAAACCGGTAGGAAAGGGTTTTAGAACCCACTACTGTACTGCATCCAGTTTTGGTCACCACGCTATAAAAAGGATGTTGAGACTCTGGAAAGAGTGCAGAGAAGAAAAACTAGGATGATTAGGGGACTGGAGGCTAAAACATACAATGAACAATTGCAGGAACTGGGCATGGCTAGTCTAGTGAAGAGAAGGACCAGGGAAGACACAATAGCAGTGCAGGGGTGGGTTCTAACTTACCTCACTGCCGTTTCACTTCCTCCCGTGCCACGTGGGCACGCCGCATGGGTGCATGCGCAGTGCAAAAAAATAAATAACCCCCCCCCAAAAAGCCAAAAACAAGATGGCGACGCAAGCGCAGTGCCAGAAACTCAGCTTCTGCGCATGCACAGAAGAAAAAAAACCAAAAAAAAATATTCCCCCCCCCAAAAAAAAATTCCCCCAAAAAAATATTCCAAAAAAATTCAAAAAAAGATGGTGGCATCCACGGACTGGCACCGACCAAACCGGATCCGTGATGTCATCGTGACGTCACCAGCGGGTCGCTACCGGTTCAGGCGAACCGGTCCGAACCTGTCCGAACCCACCTCTGTAGCAGTGTTTCAATATTTGAGGGGCTGCCACAGAGAGGAGGGGGTCAAGCTATTTTCCAAGGCACCTGAAGGCCAGACAATGAATAATGGATGGAAACTGAATAAGGATAGGTTCAACCTGGAAATAAGGAGAAATTTTCTGACAGTGAGACCATTCAACCAATGGAACAGCTTGCCTTCAGAAGTTGTGGGAGCTTCATCACTGGAAGCTTTCAAGAAGAGACTGGACTGACATCTGTCAAAAATGGTGTAGGGCCTGCTTGGGTGGGGGATTGGACTAGATGACCTACAAGGTTCCTTCCAACTCTATTAATCTGTAATCTAATCTTTCTGTGAAACACCAGCACAAGGACCCCAATGTGATCTCCTTAAAGGAGGGAACTCAAGAATTTGGGTACAGTCACTGAGTAAACCTTTCAGATATTCCCATCAAACTTTTCTTTGTCACAACTAAAATATGTTAGATATTAAGAACAGTCAGGCCATATTAGATTAAAGTGATTCACAGAAATACCCAGGTGTTAAGTCCTTTGGGCTTGGTCTTCAACAATGCCATTTCGTGGAAGATTCAGAGGGCCAGCATAAATCAGCAGTGGGCAAAACAGCTCCCAATTCCTCTCCTGAATAAATGATATGGAGAGTTTGAATGAATGATTACAAGAATATAGGCAGGAATTAACTGTCCAACTATCAACTAGTTTGGGTGAAAGATAGATGCAAAATTGTGATCTGCCATTAGATTTCTGAACACAGACCTAACATTGCCCAATTGATAGGCAACAAGCATGGCTGATGGAACTCAAAGAACACAACAGACATTCCCTTCCACTTCACCCAGTGCTCTCCTGCTCTCACTTGAACTGTCAGTAGGGCTAAAAGCAGAAATAGACCCCATCTATTAATTTTGCCCCATCTCCCTTTACCTGAGTTCCACTGCTCACTGGAAAGATTGCAAGCTTATATTAAAAAAAAAAATCAAAGATAAAAACTGAAGATTGATGCAATACACCAGATAGGGTTGTTTGAGATCCCAGTTAAAAGAAAATGAGAAAGCTGAAAACAGATGACAAGAATTGTAAGGAGATGGTAGTTCCAGCAACATGCAGAAGTAGCCTGAGGACTATACAAAATGTTATAAAAGAAGGAAGTAACACTCCCTAAGTAGCAAATTCCATTATATTATATATCAATTATATGTGCATTAAATCCTTTTTCGGCAGGTAGTGGAAAACTTTATAGAGGACAGAACTAACCTGGTAGAGCTGGTAGAACTTGGCTTTATTTCCTAGACACTAAAGAAAGTGCTAGTCCTCTTTTTAAACACAAGTCTAATGCTCTTTCCAAAAAAGGTTCCAAATAAATGCATAAATGCAGCATAATGTCATAGGGAAAATCCCTAGTGGAAGCCAAATTTATGGTCTCAAAGACTATAGAAAACAGTACCCAATCTTGGAGGGAAGGATATGTCTTCAGTAACTTGAAATGATGAAAGCTGGACAGAATCCAGTACCATAATCAAACCAATAATAAAGAAAGAATCACAGCCTACCATAAACATTGTGTAAAAATAAAAAGAAGACTTCTTTAAAGTTGGAACTCAGCTGCTGCCATGGTGGGCTGTTGATGAAATAAAGACACCTGCATGAAGACACAGCACTTCCAAAATGCCACCAAGCATCTTTATACTCCAGTAGAAGAAAATTATTGTAGCTCAGGGTTGAACTATGGAGTCCTTGATGTACTCTGAGCTTGGTTGGTTGCTTGCAGATAGTTCATTACCCAACTAGGTAACGTCATCAGTGCACTGATGATGTTATCTATCTACCTGCAAGCAAACAGCCAAGCTCAGACAGCACAAATAACTCCATAACTTTATTCTGCTATTAGAGAAGTATCAGGTTCAACCCAGAAAGTTAATCCAGTAGCATTTCCTTTATCCCAGCACAGTAGCCTACAGCTCACAGATCACAGCTACAGATCACCTAAATTGAATAAGCTTGCCAGACTTCAGGAAGGCTTCAGGACAGTGGGCAGAAATGTCACCAAATAAAGCAAAGTCACACTGTCGTGCTACAAAGTCCATTCATTTTGTAATGCATCATGGTTTCACACATATGTACAAAAGGATAATGCTTGTTTCATCCTTTCAGGAACACCTCTGTTGGTTTGATTTATATTTCTCAAAATTCTGCAAGTTATGGCTTCTTCATTGCAGCAGCACTCTGTGACAGTCTGATACAGTAGGGACAATGAAAACAAGTGGTAAAGTATGGAGTTTCACATATTGATTTAAGCTATTCAGCCAATTATTTCACTGAAAACACCTTGATTTCATATTGAAACAATCCTAGGCACAACTTTACTGACAGATACTGTGCCTTGTTGTAGCTGTATTCAGAAGTCAGCTGCTGTTGACTTCGGTGTTCCAATTTACAGTACCAGAAAATTGGACAGCAAGGCACAGAGATGCCAAGGAAAGGGGAAGGAATGAGAAGTACTTAAAGAAATTAATTTTCTCATTATTACTGCCCTGCACCCTGTAAATCAAACAACCAGTAGAACTCATTTCTTAACTATGGAAATTTAAATTGGCAGGAAGTGAAGATGACAAGATCTTTTTGGACTTGTCTATCCCGAGCATGTGAAGACAGGTTCTGGCGGACTGAGTGGATGAAACCTACTAGAATAGGACAATGGTCATGAAGGCAGTCTCTGCAAGCGATGTGGTACGCTAAGAGCACGGTAAGACACGAAAGACACCCTGGTCAACTACTGCGCCCAGCCCATCTCCAACTGTCTCGACTCTTGTCCTGCTATTGGAGCAAGATGGAATCTGGGAAGAGAGAGTGAGATTGACTATGTGCACCTCTCCCTCACTTTAATCCAATTCACGCACAAGTGTTGACATCCCTCCAATTAGATGTCAACGTCCTCTTCGAACACGATGGACGAACATCATCATTGCTTCACAGAATTCATGGCTCTGAATTTATTTATGTACCATTAATATGCTTCATGCCTGTGCAGGATTCTCTGAATGATAAGTCTGAGGGCAACCTTATACATTCCAACAGAGTTTTTCACAGCAAATATATGAAGTATGAAACTAACACCTTGATTTATAAGTAGCTTTCATTTTTGCCATGTGGGAATGCATCTGAGCACAGCTCCAGAGCTTGTAATTCCTGGAGGACATACTTGTGTTACAGTGTAATGATGTATGAACCCCCCCTCCCAGTTTTATTTTAATTGAATTGCAAATTGGAAATGCCATCCTCAAATGATCAAAAGAAATATCACCTCTCTCTCTCTCTCTCTCTCTCTCTCTTTCCCTCCCTCCCTCTCTCCCCCCCCTCTCATTCTATATTTTTTCAAATGGGTAATCAGTATATACCTGAGCTGGCTGAATTTCTATAAGGCATTTGGGAACTATAATGTAGTGGACAGTACATTTTTAGTACTGAACTCTCCAAGATACTTCCTGATCTTCCACTCGTACATAAATAATCAAGAAGTCACAACTGTGAAGTTTTAATAACAGAACATAACTCTGATATCTGATAAGGACAGAAGCATGGTTCAAATCTTATACTATCATCCAGTAACTCTAAATTAAACCTAGTTACAACATGTCCAATATTCTCTTTCAATTAAGAGTTTTTACGGATACACATAAAGCATAGAGAGTCCCCAGAGAATATTTTGTTATTCGATGGGGAATAGAAAAATATTATTAGAATAATAAAACTTCAATGATTCTAGCAGGAGACAAATTAGTAATTAAATTTCAAATTGGAAGAAAAATGTTACAAGGTTCAAGTAACTGCAGATTTGAGCTTTGCATTAGTCTGCCTTGGATTGTCGAGAAGAAAGAGAAGGATTTGCCCGAGGCTGAAAATGGGAGCAGAATTTTGAAAAAATAAGGATACTGGAAAGAAAAGGTTCTTCAATGTACCTTGGATGCATTTCAGTGTAACATAAACTTGCAGAGAAAGAAACAGAATCAAAGATACAAAAAGAAAAAAAGGCAAGAATATAGGCTCAATTGAAGGGGACTGGATTAAAAGACCAAGATGGAGGCATAAATCGCCTCAGGAGAAAAAATTTAAAAGACTGCTTCATAATTATCCCACTGGCCCATATACAGGATAGCTGAAAAGCAGAGGTTATTGGAATCTAGGCCACCAAATAATAATATTTTTTTTAAAGGTTCAGAGTAGAATGAACGTCATACTTCAAAACTCTTGAACCTCTGTTCTTGTCCCTTAGCTGGGATCTCATGTCTATAATTTGCCAATGAACTTGTAATCTTTGAAAAACTGTAATTGGAGAAATAGTAACCAAGGAGACAAAGCTTGAAAAAGATTGGATGTAGCTTAGCAAAACAAAGAACGGAAGAAAAGAGAAAGGAAGGGAAAGTTAAAAAATAGATTATTATCAACTGTATCAATGATATCAATGTTAGACAGTAAATTAAGTTAAAGGTTTATGGTAAAATAGATTTGTAGTAATTAAGATATATGATGATGTATTTAATTCTGGGCAAAACAGATTTAGTAGAAAAGTGGGAGGGGAAATTTGATATATTTTGATTGGAGATTGTTAATTAAATTAAAGGGTTTCTATGCAAGATTTGAGGATAACAGTGTATATTGATTAAAGTAAAACAGAACAGTAGATGGAATGTGGAAAAAGTAATTTGTTTTGTGTTTAAAGACAACTTAAATTAAATTAATTAAATTATGAGAAGGCGTTGAAATACAGTGGGATAGAAAATATGAGAAATGTATGTAGTAAATAGGATAGTTAATTGATGTTATTGTAAGAGATTAGGGATTTAGGGTGAGTAGTAATATTATGTATGTATTAAAAAGGAAATAAGATAAAGAAATATGTAAGGAGAATATTATGGGTTGGAATTGAAACAGAGAGACGATAATGAAATGGATTATGTACATGGAAAATCATGTAAGACTGAGCCGGACAACACTTTGTTCATAAAATATGTGATGTTTGTTGGAAAAAATAAAAAAAACTTTTATGGAAAAAAAAGATTATTATTCAAAAACTACTTGACTTTAGCTGGACTGGACGATTAAGTGCGAAACTCATTCTTGATTGTATAAGTTTTATACAAACATTTCAATGAATGGGGACCATATTTTATTAGTACCATCCATTGATAATCTACTCTACAGTGAGTAGTGAATAATTTGTGAATTAGCAAAAGTGTCAACTCTGCAAACAATTGAGTAGCTGAGACCAAGTATTCAGCTTTCCAATACTGAAGAACAAAGAATCTACTTTCTTTGACCAGATGTTTACTTCTATGTGATAAGAATGTGACATTATTAAAAGAAGTTCAAAAGAGTATGAACATTATTAATATAAAAATACTATATCTTGTCTCAAAGTGAATACATGCAATAACTTCTTCCCAAAATGGAAAAAAATTATAGGACTGTGTACAAGCATATGTTTAAATGGAACATGAATCTCCTCACATCTCTACAGTAATATTATGAGTTATTCAGTCTTTTTCCATATAAACCCAATGGAATCCAATAAGTCTGAGTATAATTTTAGAATATGAGATCATGCCAGATGAAATTCTATTAAAGTGTTCTGGTATTGTTGTTAACAACTGTTGCTGTTCTCTATGCCATAAGGTAACATTCTTCACTCCATCCAACAATTAACATTTGTGTAACAAAATAATTTCATCAAATTAATTTTATTTTTTGAATAATTTTATTAAAGTTTTTAATAAACATAGTAAAAACTAGTGCAAACTAAACTAAAAGAAAACTGCAGAAAAAGAAAAAGGAAAAAATAGAAGAAAAAAGAAAAAGGCAACAAAGGTAATAATAAAAGAAGTGGCTTCTAACCTTCACCATACCAAATATAAGCTAATATAGTAACTTTTCACCACCTTTTAATGTTACAAATTTTAAAAAATCTTCCTATAGCCAGCTATTATCTGTACACAATTAGAATCCTCATTTTTTCAATCCTGGTTCAACAAAAAGTCCATTAGAAGCTATCAGAAATATCAAACAAATGATTTATCCCTGGTCAAATAGTCCAACTTTACCCTCCTTTTTGCTTTGTACAATCTTGAATCTTTCCTATAGCATTGCAGGATTAGATCTTTTATCACTCTTTGATATTTAAAAGCAGTTTTCAAAGCTTTCATTAGCCTACTTTGTAAATCCCGTAAAGAACCATCATCCAGGATTTCTTGGCAGAGTTGTTCCACATCCAGATCCTCTTGTTCTCATAGAGGCATCATCCAGAATTCATGTCCAGGTCTTGTTTTTGATTTGTCTTTTGTATTCCAGAGGTGGGTTCCTGCTGGTTTGGATTGGCTCTATAGGAACTGGTAGCGGGAATTTCCCCCCGCTTGCCGAACCAGCAGCGATGACCGGCTGGACACGCCCCTGAACTGGCCATAGGTGCCGCCATCTTGTTTTTTGCTTCTGCGCATGCGCAGAAGCTGGGTGTTTAGCACTGCGTATGCGCAGAAGCTGGGTTTTTAGCACTGCGTATGCGCAGAAGCTGGGTTTTTAGCACTGCATATGCGCACACGCAAGGCGCACCCACGCGGCATGCAAGGCACACACGCCCACGCATTGCATGAGGAAGCGAACCGGCAACGAGGTAAGCCAGAATCCACCCCTGTTGTATTTCCATTTTGGTAGTCCCAATGTTGTTTTCTTCCATGCCTTCAATTCTATAATGTCTATGTCAAGTACAGGTTTTATAAAATTTTCTCATTGTCTTCTAAAAGTTTATCCATTGAAATGTGTAACTTTCTGAGACATTCATTTTTAATATTTCAGCCTATGGTAAAAAAAAAAAACTTTTTAAAATAAGAAAAAGTTACAGCCATCTTAACTTTTTTAACTTTTTTCTTCCTGGTCCTTTGGTTCCCTCTAGTGTCCATTTGCAACCTTTGTCGAGTCGCAATTCCTCTCATGAATATATTGTGTGTTTGTGTGTGTGTGTGTGTGTGTGTGTGTGTGTGTGTGTGTGTGTGGTTTCCAAATCCATTTAAAACTTTCGTAAATCAAAATCTTAAATCCAAAGAACGTAAAACTCACAATGTGTCAAATTAAGTTCACCATTTTGAAGGTCTCTATCAGACCTGCTCCAATCAGGTCCCTTAGATGATAGGTTCTTTTACTAAAGGTTGCTGGCTGCAGTAAAGTTTCCCACACAAAAAGTTACACATTTCTTCCCCTCATCCCAGCCCTCCCCCATGACCAGTTTGTCTTCAGCCAATGAAGACATAGAGATGTTTTGAGAAACACTGAGATAATTGAGACAGTCCGCATTCCATTTTCAGGCTGTGTGGCCTTGAGTGCTGGCACAAACAGGTTCCATGCTTCCTGGTCTTGGTCAAACTATCACACCTCCTCCCTATTTCCCATCACATTCCTCACATGTTTACTGACCACATGTCCTTCCCATGCCCCCTCTCCCTGGCCTTTGATGGCAGGATGCTAGCGAGGTGCCAATCCGAAGATGGCAGACCTGACAGTCTCTAATATCCATAAAGTGACTAAATTGAACATTTCTAAAAGTAATTAGAAAGTGAGTTTGACTGGCTTTATGTTCTTATAAAAGCTTCTGCCACTTGTGAGAGCAAAGATGTCATATCTCCTTCAGCTTCTGGTGCTCAAACACATAGGAGACTGCTATTTTATGGTCTTCTCAGACCTCGGAGCACTGAATCAGTTGTCCTGATCTATCCTTCTCTGGAGAAATTTGAAGAATCAATCTAGTGGACGGCTTTTTTTTTGTGCAACCATTGTCATCTTCCCTTGTTCAAGGAGGTGTCTTCAGTTAACCATGACTAATGTCAGAAGCCATCAAAATAATGATGATAAGAATAATTATAGGGTTTTTGTGGCATAAGGTTTAAAATTGCTTGCAATGGGTTTAGTGGTTCCAACACTGAAATTGCTAAAAGTCTAAATTGAGATGTTATTAGAAGTAATTGTAAATAGTTCTACTGAGCAATCCTAGGCAAATAATGTTTGCCTTAAAAGAGAAAATGCTAGTTATTCATCATTTTTATTTACCAATTGATACAAAGTATAAATCCTAGCTTCCATTCAAATGTACCATGTTATGTGATTTTTATTAATTTGACATCTGGGTTCTTCTATATAGTGTCAACTTGGCATAAGAAAAAGAATAAAAACATGTCAATTCCTAGAAATAATGTTCTATGATGTGATATTATAGTAAAACTATTCAAAATCTTCTGCATTTCGATTCCAAGACAGTCAAACTAGCTAAATTCATAACATATAAATCTTATTAGTAGGCCCTAAGAAGAATTTTCACTAAGGGGAGTCATCCATAATTGGGTAGTATCCAATAAACAAGTAAATAATACAACTGAAGATTTAATTTTTATTAATCAGATATATGCAAAATTCTGGATGAATTTTGTACTTTAGAAATTGTAGAGAATATTCATAGCTTGGGTTGTAGATTTAGGCAGAGATTTCTCCTCCAAGCTTGCTGCTTGACTCTCAGAAATTTTGTTACAAGACTAACATCTTCAATGAGGTGTTTTGTTTTGTTTTTGGGTGTCTTATTCATTTATATACGTCCTGGATGGTCAGTTGGTCTTATGACTGGTTGAATCACAGGACTGATTGAATCACAAGGCTGGTTAATTCACAAGGCTGGTTCTGGTGACTTCTTGACTGGTTGCGGTGAGGCTGGTGGGGGGGTCAGTTCTGTCGGCGATTGGTGGTTTGGATTTTATACTCTTGTAGATGTACAATTTTTCAAAGTCAAATATTGGGAATTTCATTGTTGGCAATTGCTAGACTGGAATGGAATACTCATGTATAAAGGGGCCACCCTGTACTTGTTACATCCAGTTACTCGTACATCTTTCAGCTAAGGTTTAGAGTTTTTCTTTCCTTCCACAGAAATAATGTTTTAGTCTTATTCTAAAATTACAAATAAAGTGAAATTCTTTACCCAAAGCACATTTCTGAGACTTGATTGAAGTGAGTTTTCACTTATACTTTTCCACAGACAAGATAAGAACAATTCCTTTTAGAAAGCAAGTTTAAAAACCTTCCAGTAATGGTGTCCATGTGGTGTGGTCAGGAAGGTCAACATGGCAGCTGTGATCTTGCAATGAAAGTGCTTATTTTTTATGTGCATAAACCTCACCTAACCCCATTTCTCAGTTAGATACATTATTTTGTACCTGGACATAATATGACCTTCAGAATAGAATACTTTCCAGCAACTTACACATAGAAATCATGACTCTTCCAGATATTTCTTCTTCTAACCATAGCAGTTAAATAGACCCTGATTAATGGTTTAACTGTGCCCTACGGTTTGAAGGCATAGTTATGTATTGCTGAGTTTCATCTATCTCCCTCCACCACTTTTTCATCCTTCCTATCCTGATGAAGATGTTGTTCTTCAAAAACAATGTCTGCCATTTTGCCATACTCAATAGATTCAATATGATAATGGAGCTTCTGGTATTTCACTACCTTGGTTTGAATCACTTAGAAATTGGGATTTGTATTCCCATCTATTTGTACTGTGATCTGTTTGCATTGTGATCTATTGTGAGTCATAGAATTAGTTCACATTTGTTCTATTTGAAGTCTCAGATTTGGCACAACCAATTATTTAATCTTAATGTCCATTTATTTCAGGCATATGACACTTTGAGAAATAAATGCATCAACCTTAGTCTGTTTTCAAATTTTTGAGTTAAAAGAAAATCAAAGCACTGCAAAAGTGAGGAGAAAGAGAATATTTGATGTATTTGTTTGCTTAGTAACTTATTGTCTTCTTAAATGGCCCAAGGTGTATTAGAAACCATAAAATAGGGTTTTTTAAAGGTAAATATATTAATAAGTTAAAAAAGGAAAATAATGATATATATTAATAAAGAATACAAGAAAATACATTCCTATTCAAAATAATGAAAGTAATTAATACCTAAATAAAGTATTTATTTATTTAATTAATTTCTACAGCCTTTATATAGCCTATTTCTCTTGAATTGTAAAAATAGAAAAGGTGTATCTTTGGTGTTAAAAAAATAGCGCTAGACATTTCTCTATGGCAAAATCCACAAATACATTCCCATAATGTAGGGATAAATCAAACACCAATAAAAGAGAACATTTGTAGCTCGTGGTTAAATGAGAGGTCCTTGGTACTCTCTGAGTTTGGTTATTTTCTTGCAGACGTTTTATTACCCAACTCCATAACATTATCAGTGCTAGTGTTAGTCTAGCACTGATGATGTTACCTAATTTAGGTAATGATACATCTGCAAGAAAACAACCAAGATCAGAGAGTACCGAAGACCCCATCAATCAGACAATATGATATATAAATCAGGCATATCCAGGAAGTATATCTGAGAAAAGATATATTTCCATGAAAAAGAATATTTCCATGAAATATTCTGACCATGAGTCATCCAGCATGCTAAAGATTATGAAATGGTCTATGAAAATGTGCTTGAGTGACAAGAGGAGCAGCAGCTTAAATAATGGTCAGATAAGAAGAATTTAGCCTATAGAAGCACTGCAAGCATGGCAAAAGTCTCAGAAAGAGTCCTTTCTAGTTCCTGGACTAAAGGCGATAGGGGAGAAATATACTTTCACACTCACTTAGTCTTACAATAAAGGTTGGTGTTTCTTGCCTAGACTACCTTTAAGGACTGACAGATTAGCACTAATACATGGATCCAGAGAATCAACAGTACTTCCTGAAGCTAATTAGCCACTGCATTACACAATTGAATCTTTCTCGTTTGAGCAAAGAGAAGTTTCCAGGACATTTTTAAAAACCCAGTTGAACGATACCAGATTCTACACAATTTTTATCAGAGTTTTTTTTATGTCTAGTAGAACGTAAAACAAACAAAAGAACTCATAGAGCAGGGGTGTCAAACTCGATTTCATTGAGGGCCGCATCAGGGTTGTGTTTGACCTTGGGGGGGACAGGGTGGGCATGGCCAGGGTGGGCATGGCCAGCTCGATGTCACTCATGTTGGGAGTGCCTGTGGTGGCCCAAGCACTCTGCTAGCGAAAACAGGCTCCCAAGCTCCTTTTTCGGCTGCAACGGCCACCTACAACCCTCTGCCAGCAAAAACGGAGCTCGGGAGGGCTGCACGTCGCTGTTTCCAGGGTGGCCCCGTGGGCCAAATCTAAGCACCCTGCAGGCCGGATCCAGCCCCCGGGCCTTTTGATACCCCTGTCATAGAGTAATGCAGACCTTACCAGCAAAGACCAAGCAAAACTGAGATTGCCACCAACTAGTTCTTGAGGACCTTCACTGATCCTGAGAAATCAGTCCTAGCTTTCACTTTTATGACTTTGTGAAATTTGAGCCATTATGAGATGGCTGGAATCATAGCCCTAATCTGGCAATTTTACAAAAAAGCAACCCTGTTGACTCATATCTTCTATATTAAGTTCCTTAATATCAGCATAAAATATCATGGTAATACCAATTCAATACAGCAGCAATAAATTCATTTTATGACCCTGTATTTTAGGGATCATGAATTTAATTGAAATAAATAGTCAGAGGACATGAGCAAAATAATTCTTCTTTAGTGGGCTGCTGACCATATTTCTTCCTACATTTTTACAAGTAATACTTCTATTTTTACTTTGGCATAGTCAGCTTTTAATAAAAGCAAGAATCTATCCCACAAGAACCATATTTCTATATAACAACGAACACTCAATCATGCTACTTATTTTACCACACTGAATCAAATTTGACTCCTGTTTGCAGCTTTTTAAAATCTTTTTTTCAACAAAATGGTGTTTTGGAGCCCATTCATTTACAATATCATTCCATTGTCATGCGATGAAATACATTTATTCCTGTCTATATAAAAATTATTTATGTACATAATAATACTTTAAAAACAAGGTTCACTTAAAGAAAAGGTGACGTCCATAAGTCTTTTCTCCACTTCAGTGTCACCTTTATCCAATATTAGCTACACAAAGCTGTAGCTAATATTTGGGGTTTTGAGTTGGAGAAGATGGTCATCTGAATGTTTATCTAGTCTAAGTGTTCATCAATATGATGAAGTTTAATTTATTTTTATTTTATTTATTTATTTATTTATTTATTTATTTTGTCAAGCATGTATAAGGTAACAGATATAAGTATAAACATGATTATGAGTACAGGAAATGAATATGAATAAATGGGGGACAGTAGGACAGGGACGGTAGGCATGTTGGTGTGCTTATGCATGCCCCTTACTTATTTCCAGCCCTGTCTCTCCCTTTCACCAAACCCAGACTCCTTTTCCAAAGTTATCCACAAAAATGGCGTGATAACAGTAATGAATTAAAAGAGGGTCAATCAAAATAAAACAGTTGGTTAGATAAGTTCTCTTGCATTCTCTATAAAGATTATATGTTGTTTGGAAGTGCTTCTGGATATAGTATTCTCACTGGAAAACAGGTGGCATGATGGATCTCATGTTTTATTAAAATGCCAATCAATAGAGATAAGCTGTGTTGTGAGCAGAATGTATTTTGTGATATATTTTGGACTTATCTTTATATGCCTAATTTTAACTTTGAAAACCTATAATTTCCTGAGAAAAAGGTCCAGAAAAGTAAGAATTGGTTATTATTTTTGTATATCTAAGGCCCAGGAAAGTCAGTTAGACAGCTGAATCCCAGGGTTGTGCTACCAATCAACAGACACCTAGCTAAGAGAAAAACAAATAGAAGCTTCACAAAATGGGTTAATAAATGGTTTACTAGTTCATAAGAAGTAACCATCATGGACAAATCATTAGAAACTTAGAAATCATGATTCAAAAAGAAAAATATTTAAGAGACAAGGAGCTGAATTCATTGAATTAGAAAACCATGGAAAGCAGTGAAATTTGGAGATAATCAAAGTTCTAACACAAAATACTGAGCAGGGAGATAATAGAATAGAATAGAATAGAATAGAAAGAACAATATAACTTGTAAAAATACAAGCAACACGGTTATAGTCATAAGTGGAAGGAGATAAGTAATAGGAAGGATGAGAATAATAATAATACAGTCTTAGTAAATCATTGGACAGCGTTGTGGGAATTAGTTGTTAAGCAGAGTGATGCAGGGGTGGGTTCTTCCCGGTTCTGACTGGATTGCTTGAACCGTTAGCGACCCGCTGGTGATGTCACGGATCCGGTTCGGTCGGTGCCGGTCCCTGGGCGCCGCCATCTTTTTTGGGGAATTTTTTGTGAATTTTTTACTGTTTGGAAGGTTTTTCCTGTTCTGCTGCTTGAAAAAGGGCCCGCCCGCCCGCCCTTGGGTTTATACTGACTTTATTCCTTCACCTGAAGCACAGCTGATCAGCTCCTCAGCTGTGTTTCGGGCTGATTGCAGCTACTGAGCATGTGCGGAAGCAAAATTGCACGAGGGAACGCGAGCGCGCTCGCTCCGCTCGCGCGTGTGCATAAAACGTCATGATGCAAACCGGTGGGGAAGGTAAGTGGAACCCACCCCTGGAGTGATGGCATTCGGGGAAAAAACTGTCCTTGTGTCTAGTTGTTCTAGTGTGCAGTGCTCTTTAGTGTCGTTTTGAAGGTAGAAGTTGAAACAATTTATATCCAGGATGTGAGGGGTCTGTAGATATTTTCACAGCCCTCTTTTTGACTCATGCAGTATACAGGTCCTCAATGGAAGGCAGATTGGTAGCAATTGTTTTTTCTGCAGTTCTAATTATCCGTTGAAGTCTGTGTCTGTCTTGTTTAGTTGCAGAGCCAAACCAGACAGTTATGGAGGTGCAGATGACAGACTCAATAATTCCTCTGTAGAACTGAATCAGCAGCTCTTTGGGCAGTTCGT
>QLTV01001804.1:104161-117564 GCA_003457575.1 Thermophis baileyi | reverse complement strand
CATAATTCTTGTTGTTCAATTGTTTGTTGTTAAGCTGCCCAGAGTCCTTTGGGCGTTGGGCGGCATACAAATATAATAAATCTAAATCTCTATAGTGTCGTTTTGAAGGTAGAAGTTGAAACAATTTATATCCAGGATGTGAGGGGTCTGTAGATATTTTCACAGCCCTCTTTTTGACTCATGCAGTATACAGGTCCTCAATGGAAGGCAGATTGGTAGCAATTGTTTTTTCTGCAGTTCTAATTATCCGTTGAAGTCTGTGTCTGTCTTGTTTAGTTGCAGAGCCAAACCAGACAGTTATGGAGGTGCAGATGACAGACTCAATAATTCCTCTGTAGAACTGAATCAGCAGCTCTTTGGGCAGTTCGTGCTTTCTGAATTGGCACAGAAAGAACATTCTTTGTTGTGCTTTTTTTTTATAGTTTTTGATGTGAGGTGTCCATTTTAGTTCTTGAGATATGATAGAACCTAGAATTTTGAAGTTCTCTACTGTTGATACTGTGTTGTCTAGTATTGTAAGAGGTGGTAGAATGTGAGTGTTTCTCCTAAAGTCTACCACCATTTCTACGGTTTTGAGATTTCTGATTTCATATCCACATGTTGTTGTGTCATTTCTTCCAACCATGTTTTAATTTTTGTCCAATACTTTTTTGCTTCTTCGCATATCCACCACATATGATAATAGGAACCTGGTATTTGATGACATTTCCAACATTTCTCTGATTTATCCTTAAACATTCTTGCCAATATCACTGGTGGGAAGTGCCATCTGTAAAACATCTTATACAAATTCTCTATATATGCAGTTGACATTGTTAATTTATAATTTCTATCCCACAACTTCTCCCATCTGTCCAATTCTATCGTATAACCAACATTTTTTGTCCATGCTATCATTGTTACTTTTACTTGTTCTTCTTCCAATTTTATCCCTAATAAGTAACTATACAATTTTTTTATTAGTCTTTCTTCTGTTCCTTGGATTTTATCTAGGATTTTATCTAGTTCTGTTAATTCTGTATAAAAGCCTTGTTGTTTAACATCTTTTTCATATCTAGATTGTATCTGCATATACATATACCATGTTATATTAATCCCTTTCTCCTTTAATTCTTCTTTCATTTTGAGTCCCCCTTCTTCATTTAAAATATCTTTATATCTAACTATTGATCCTGTAATATTTGGATGTGTCAATGCTTCCATTGTTGAAAGCCAAACTGGTATCTTTGTATAGTATTGTCCTTTAACTTTCTCCCACACCAATAATAAAGCATTTCTTATATAATGTCTCTGAAAATTCCCATACCACAAAAAAGCGTGCCAGCCCAATTGTAAATCATGTCCTTCCAAAGTCAATAACCTTGTATTCCTCAGCACAATCCATTCCTTCATCCATGTCAATGCTGCAGTTTGATAATATAGTTCCCAATTTGGTAATCCAAAGCCTCCTTTGGTCCTTTTATCTTGCATCATTTTCAGGCCAATTCTTGCCTTTTTTTCCTTGCCAAATAAACTTATGAATCATCATGTTTAATTCCTCAAAATATTTCTTTTCCAATTTTATCAGAATTGTCTGAAATAAAAATAGTAATCTTGGCAATATGTTCATTTTAATTGTTGCCACTCGTTCTATCAATGATAATTGTAAATTCTTCCATTTTTCCAGATCTATTTGAAGTTTCAGAAGTTTATAATAATTGTCTTCCTTAATTGATACACATCTTGCTGTCAATTGAATTCCTAAGTATCTCACTTTTTTTTACAATCTGAATATCCACGTTCTTCACTAATTCTCTTTTGTTTATCAGTTAGATTTTTAACTAGTATTTTAGTTTTTTCCTTGTTTATTTTCAAACCTGCCACTCCTCCATATTCTTCTATTTTTTGTTGTGCTTTTTTTGATGACGTTTTTGATGTTAGGTGTCCATTTTAAGATATTTAAGATATTGTCAATCATAATTATGAACATAGAGAAATCTCTTCAATCTATATAATTTTTACTGAAAAGAAAACTCTTGCACCAAACATTTTCAGTGACCCCAATTTCCATTCCATATGTGACTTTTACATAGGGTACATACACAGCTAACAGAGCTTGGCAATGGAGACAGTATTTGGTAGAAAGTTCTCTAGAAAGTTAGAGAAATTCTAAGTGGGGATGGACATATTTCTAATAATCCTCAGGAATCTGGTAGGAATCAGTACAGTTTAAGGATAGTAATTCCCAGAAAGCAGTACAGAGAAACCTGTGTTTTCAAAATGAGTTAACAAATGTCATGACATCACAAGCTCTGCTCCTTTCATACATACATGAACAAAAGGAATGGAGCTTGCAGTCTGATGGTACAATTAATCATTTGCTATCTCTGAGACACCTCTTTTCTGGTATCAGAACTAAGAGCCAAATTCCCTTTCACCATCTTTCTGTGAGGAATAAATATTCTGTCCCAAGTAGCATGTATGACTCCAACTCCTTAATCCGGTTAGAGTGTTTGTATCAGTAATCATGATGAGCAAATACACAGACATCCATATCTAATACTTGCTAATCTTAATGTTTTGTATTAGTGTTTTTATTGTATTGAAGCCACCCAAGTACTTTTGGATAGTGAGACAGGTGGCATAGAAATAATAATTAAATTAAATTAAATTAAATTACTTCGGGATTTTGTCGAATTAAATTAAATTAAATTAAATTAAATTATTAAATTAAATTTAATAATTAAATTAAATTATACTTTTCTTCTGTATTTGGTTGATCTTTCAGGATATTTTAAGATCTTTTTATGAATCATCCATCCTTTCACATCCACTAATGAAGTAATAAAACAGTGGGGAGCTATAGGGAAATAAATGCATTTTTACACACATAAGGATTTCTCATCTAAAGTCTTATTAAGAATGATGGTTGGCTCTGCTAAAAAGTTACACTAAGAAAATAATACTAACCCCTGCAGAAGATTGGCTGAGGAAATAACAATGCTTTTCTAGTATCACAATATACACAGCTACCTTTGAAAAATGATCCAGAAACTTCAGAGAGTCAAAGTAGGACAAGTGGAATATGAAGCAGGAATGGTCAATATGCCCATACAATACAGTCTTCACTGACTGCCAGTCAAATTCCAAGCTTAATTCTAAGTGCTAGTCTTAATAAGGGTTGGCACAAGACTCTCTGAAAATTCCCTCCCCATTTTTATTTTCCGAGAGACTGTGATTATCAGTTGAACCTTTTTCTGTGTTCTTATCCAATAAGTCAAAATCCAGGGCAACCAGAGAAAGTACCAAAGCAAAAGGATTTAGCTAGTCATTAGTGAGTTATGCTCACCCACTACTGTACCCACAATAACTTTTTACCTGGCATCAGGTGAAGGCCTTTATTTTCCCAAGAATTTTCGGAGTGGTTTTGTTGTTTCAGAATTGTAGAATTATGCTATATATTGAGATTTTATGCTGTCTGTTGTATTGTTCTAAACCTGAAGTGTTATATTTTTATACATTTCTTTGTTTTGTACAGGCTTACCTTGTACAAGTTTTATATGTGTGTGTATGTGTGTGTGTGTACACACACACACAGAGAGAGAGAGAGAGAGAGAGAGAGAGAGAAGGAGAGAAGGAGAGAGAAAGAGAGAGAGAGAGAGAGAGAGAGAGAGAGAGCTTATTTGTCATCAGAGAATTTCTTCATTAGGTGTTAGAGAAACACAATAATTTTTTTTTTAAAAAAACACAATACAGATTTCAAACTGAGATAATATGACTTGTCGAGAACTATTTAACTATTGAAGAACAATTTAAAGCCAAGGTGTTAGTCAGATTCCTGGATACTAGGAGACATAATTTTCTGCTTGTTGAAAAGGATTATAAATGCTTTATCTGTTATGCATAGCATCCCAATCCTCTTATGGCCCAAGAAAGAGTCACAAAAGAAAATAAATCTTACACAGAAAAAGAACTGAAACTCTCCCTATTTTGAAATTACATCTGGAGGCAGCAGAAGAACAGAATTACACTGTGCTTTTAACCCAAGTGGCAGAAGATAGGGAAGTGGAAACTGGCAGAATTAAGTATGTCAAACTTCTTAGCACTTTTTGACATGCCCTGGGCAATTTTTGCCACTTCCAATGGTAGGGAAAGGATTTTTCTGAAAAATATGAGACCAAAAAAAGAAGATCTTTTCAAACCGTTCTCCTCAGTATAAGGAAATCTAATCCTCTAAACGTGATCGGATCCACTATAATCCAAAACACTCATCATCATTCAATAAGGCATCTATAATGTCTTCTAAATATAAAGTCTCCCTTTCTTGCTACTTCTTCTTATTCCATAGTAAAGCTAGAACTGCTCCCAATAAACAGCATTTATCCTCTCTAATGTTGGTAGGGCATGTTTAAAGTATTAAGTGGAGGGTGTCCTGTTGATACATTAATACATTGCCCTAATTTCTGCATTAAGTCAAGATATTTTTTAAGCTGACTTCAACTCTTTTCAGTGATAATAACCCTGTGGTGTATAAATGGAAGGCAACTGCTTATACGCGACTTAAAGGAGGGCGGTGGAGTGATGAATTACAGATGAAAAAGAGGAAAGAGATCCTACTTACAAGAAACTCTGAACTGCAGGTGCCAGGAAAGAAATGTTTTTTATGTATTTCTCCCCCATCGTTTCAAAGTTAAAATACATCAACTTTTGTCCTCTAGTGAAATGTAAAGGGAGGCACCATGCCTAGCAAACTGATATAAGCAAGACAGGTCTAAATTTCAAACACAAAGCCTCCCTGAAACAAACATCTGGGGAATAACACAAAAGAAAGAGAAATCTGTTTTTAGATATATTTTTTTCTGGGATTTCACTTTACTGATTCTCAAGACCAGTTTATTCCAGTTTGTATCAGCGAGTCTGTACTATCCAAAAAAGTTTGTATTCCCTTGTAATTAATGACAGGCTTTAAGCTTTCTATTTCAGAAATAGAAAATTGGGCTTTCTTGTATTTTCCTGTATTCAAGATGCTAGTTCCCAGTTTAAATAACTGTCAATCTCTTGAACTTCTTGCATCTTCCTTTTTGATCTACCTTCAAAGCTATTAATTTCTTTGGGAGTTGCTCATCTATAGTCAGTGCTACTCCACCTCTCTCTCTCGCTCATGCATTCTTCCACTTTCCTGCGACCTAATCAGAGAAAGCTTTCCATTTCTGTTTATTACTTTTTATTTTCTTTGAAACTATTTCTCTAAACTCCTCCTTCAACATCCTTCAGTTTGTACAACTGAAAGAATTAGGCAGTGCTGCATATTTAAAAGTTCTCCACAGGCAATCAGAAGCTCCTTTCCAGTAGGAAAAAAAGGTTATTTTTCTTTGCTCTGAGTATTGTTTCAATCTTTTTTATTTATTTATTTATGGTCCCAACTTTTCTTTCATTATCTGCTTCTCTCTCTTTCTCCACAGAATATAAGCTGCTGTTTTTATAAGCTGCACAGAATATTACTGCATGTCTAATACTAAAATAAAATAAACTGTTCTTCAAAAGCAAGGTCCTGTCCCTAGGCAGGAAAAATCAAATGCACAGGTACAGAATAGGTGGTACTTGGCTCAACAGAAATAACTATGAGAGAGATCCAAATATCTTAATGGACCACTGCTTAAGTATGAGCCAGCAGTGTGTTGCAGCTACCAAAAAAGCCAATCCAGTCCTGGGATGCATCGACAGTGGGATAATATCAAGGTCATGAGAATTATAAAAATAATACACTTTATACTGCACTACTGAGGCCACACTTGGAATACTGTATGTGTCAACTTTGAAATGGATCAGGCCTGCCGCAGCCATCTTTCCATTTCCATTTGTGGGAGGGGGGAAGTCTGGAATATCAGACCAGACAACAACAACAGATCATCCCATGGAAACCAAGGTCATCTCAATAGGTGCTGGCCAGAGACTGAGGGGAGTTGCCAAAGAGATGCCAGAACACCTAATTGGACAATGTGACCTGTGACCATAAGGGAGGGATTTATCTATTCTTTAGTTATACTGAAACCACAAGAAATATTTAGAGTTGGTTTTGTTTTCATTCGTGCCAAAATGATGTACTCAATAAAAAAAAGTTCTTTGAGAAAGCTGAAAGTCTCGGAGTTCTGCATTGGTTGGGTTCATTAGTTGACAGTATGTGCAGTTCTGGTCACCACAATACAAAAAAAAATGCTAAGACCCTAGAAAGTGTGCAGAGAAGAGCAACAAAGATGATAAAGAATCTGGAAGCTAAATCATATGACGAACAATTGAGGGAGCTAGATATGTCTAGACTATTGAAGAGAAGGATTAGGGGGACATGATACCTGTCTTCCACTATTTGAGGGGCTGTCACAGAGAAGGGGGACTGACTTATTCTCCAAAGCACCAGAGGGCAGGACAAGAAATAATGGGTGGAAGCTTGTTAAAGAGAGACTGAACTAGAAGTAAGGAGAAATATTCTGACAGTGAGAATAATTAATCAATGGGATAGTCTGCCTCCTGGAGTTATGGGTGCTCCATCACTGGGGATTATCAAAAGTAGACTGGACAACTATTTGACCAGGATGTTATAAGTCTCCTGCCTTGAGACAGGCAGGGGGTTGGGCTAGAACACTTCTGAGGTCTATGATTCTATGTTTTATGCTCAACTCCAGCTGATCTCCAGGCAATTTTATAACATATTGGTGCAGTTTACTTAATGAGTGCTGCAAAAAAATGTCATAAAATCAGGGCAGTTACGTCAGTACCCACTTAACAAGTGGTACAACTTAACACTGTAGCTCTGAGATCAATTATGGTTGTAAGTTGAGAACTTACATGTCCTCAACTTACACCTATGTGACATATCTTTCTCCATATGGCATTCACCTATTAGGATCTTTACCTTCTAAAAAGCATTTTATGTACAGCATCCATATACTTAATATTGGCCTATTCCTGCCCTAACACTTTAAAGTAGCTGAAATAATTTCTATTCATAGAAGTTAAAGCACAGAAGGAATGAGATAGAAAAAGGCTTTAAAAAAACTTCATGCATTAAGGCAGATCTGCTAATCTTTAAGTCCTACCCACCCCCCTGCTATTTTGTAATAACTCCTGAAATGTTATTGTATGAAGTATTCTAATTTGCATTTAATCCAGGTTTCATGATTACTTTTCAGGCTCATTTTTCTTAACCTCACTATAAATGGAAATGATAAAAAATATAGGCCATCGGAATGCTAACAAGGACCACAGTATATAAATTCTTTGCACAAAACTTGTAGCTCCCAAGACATTGTCAAACATATTCTGAAACTGATGGTCCCTCGAGACTCAACTAGCAATCCGACCCATCATGATTGAAGCCTTGCAATAGCTCTTTGTTGCATTTGTTGGGCTCGCCTGAGTAGCAATTTCAAAACTCAAAACCAGATGAACAATTCAGAAAACATGATATACAGCCAGTTTAGTGAACCAACGCAAAACTCTTTCGTTAGATATCACCATATTCATATAGAAATTGGTGACCTACTTTCAAATTAAACCGAGGGATTTGCTCATTGCTGATCATTTTTCTCCGTGCCCATGCACAGAAGAGCAAGAATGCTCACTAAGGAGGCATACAAGACTTTATATTATGCACATTCATAAGAAAAGTTTATTAATGGAGAAAAATGTCAGAGAAATTATGCAGCTGGGGAGCCTTTCACGTGTTCATAAAAACAGAAAACCATTCTTGGCATGAACATGAATTAAGCCACTGTAAAGATGAGCAGACTGGCAGAACAATCCATCATCTGCCTCAAAGAAAGATAAGTTTAAGCACCTGCAGTCCAAAGTACAGACCGAACTGCAAGAAATGTAGGACGAGTGGTGGCAGAGGAAGGCTCATCAGTTGGCACACTATGCAGACATGCATTCCACCAGAGAGTTCTTCAGCATCATAAAGACTGTTTATAGTCCTTCTAAATCAGGACGCTTCCTCTTAACTGTCATCTGATGGGTTGAGCCTTATCGAAGATGAGAAAGAACTGAAAAACTACTGGGCTGAACACTTTTTCAACTTTTCCAGCATACTCATTAGACCATCCACAGTTGATCATCATGAAGTCTTACAACAGATTCCTCAGATGCCAGATGTTCTAGACCTCCCTTTGTAGGGATACTGATAAAATCAAGAAAGTAATCTTGAAAATGAGCTAAAATAAAGAGCAGGATGACATTCCTGCTGAGATCTACAAAGCACCAGACCCAAACACCTTGCAGGCATTTCAACACATATTGGAAGCTTTTTGGTCTACAGAGGAGATGACCAGTGACTTCTGTGATGTCCTCATTGTGGTTCTCTATAAAAACAAGGAAAGCCAGACTGCAGAAATACAGGGATATCTCACTGCTACCCATCCCAGGCAAGATCTTTTCCTGCATTCTCCAGAACAGACTTGACACTGTCTCAGAAAGAAACCTCTAAAGGTGCAGTGTGTCTTTTAGCCAGAAAAGAGTACCACAGACATGATATTTTCCATGAAGTAAGTCCAGAAGAAGTTCACTGAGTAGAACGGACATCTTCACTAGCAAAGGCATTGTGCTAGATTTTGTACTTGCAGTGGAATTGCAGAGCCATCTCTGTTCACAGATGAAATGCACAATGGCCTGTCTTCTTTGAACCCAAAAGACTATTATATCACAGGTATAGTATATATGTGGTATTCATGTATTCTCCTTCTCCTAGTCATTGATCAAGATCACATTTCATAATAGATGATGAGAACCCATTACTGCTTGACACTGTGACTCAAAACTGACTTTTCCATCACGACTTTAATGAGACTTTGGGACCTACCATTCTCATAATGCCAATAGTCAGACATTCTGCCAGACTCTATGGGGAACTATCATGGCTCAGCCTTCCTCAGAGCTGTACTAATGATACTGTCATTCCCAGTAGAAAGCCCATCTATCCACTTCCATTTGGGAGTGGAAAAACATGGAGGAGAAAGAAGAAAAAAAGGGGGAAGGGCCATTCATTCTCTGCCAACCATCAATCATTGTCACCAGAAACTACTGTTTCCTGTTGACACCATTGGACCAGCCTTATCACAAACTTCCAATTAGCCTTGAATGGAGTTGTTGAAGTAGATGATTTATTTGGGAAAGTGAATGATTTATTTGAGAAGAAAAGCTTTTAATCCATGATGGGACCATTTTTCATTTTTCCCAAAGCAGCTTGAGTTATTTTGTTTTGTTTCTCTTTTGAAGAAACAGTGTTTTTTTACTGTTAAGGAGGTTTTCCCATCATTTAACTGGTATATACCTTATGTACCTTGCTCTGAATAGGTATGAATGTAATTTTCTTAGATAACAGGTTCTCAAATATTGCTGCAAAATCTCCCTTCAGTCATCTTAAAAGCTAAATGCTATTAATTCCCTCAATCTCTCCCTGTAATGAGATATTTCCAGTCCTTTGATCAATCTTTGTTCATCTTCATCTTGTTTAAATATATTGTTAAATATCTCTGAATGTTCTAAAAAATATATGGTGCCCAGATTGGAACATAATTCTCAAGTTGACAAATGAAGAATATACTGAAACTTATTTCTGATGTTTTGGAAATTATACTTGTATTGATAGAGCCTAAAGGTGCATTAATTTTCATAATAGCTATTTCATACTGCCAGCTGAAATTTAACTTGTGATCTCAGACAATTCCAATATCCTTTACACATGTAATATTCCAAGCCAGCCACCCCATCCTGTAACTGTGCATTAGGTTTCCATTTCCTTGCTGAAAAACTTCACATTTTTCTATTAACATATAAATATAATTTTGAAATATGTTTCGTTCATTTAGAATATTAATTATTTTACCCAGTTTGGTGTCATCTGCAAATCTGGTACATGTTCCCTGTACTCTTCATCCTTTAATGAAACTGTTGAAGACTAAGGTTTCTGGTACACAATTCAATGTATACTTCCAGTTTAATGAGGAATCACAGACGAGCCCTCTTGGACCCCTATTTTTGAGCCAGCTACGTATTATCTGCGTAATGGTTATCCATCCTACACTTAATAAACTTATTAATTGGAATATCATGGTATATTTTGTAAAATGCTTTGCTGAAATCAAGATATATTATAACCAACCAATCTTGCAAACCACTTCTTGGAATGCACTTCTCTAGCAATATGCAGTTATTTAAGAAAGTTTTTTTTTTTTTTTAAATCATTCACATCAGTGGAGAGAAATCCTCAGGACATATTTATTTTATTTTATTTTTATTTATTTGTTTGTTTGTCAAACATGTACAAGATAGCAGGTATAGGTATAAACATAAACAAAGTAAATACAGATAGATGAGGACAATAGGACAGTAGGACAGGGACGGTAGGCACGCTGGTGCACTTATGCACACCCCTTACAGACCTGTTAGGAATGGGGTGAGGTCGACAGTAGACAGTCTAAGGTTAAAGTTTTGGGGGTTTCGGGAAGAAACCACAGAGTCAGGTAGTGTATTCCAGGCATTGATATACTTCTCCAGCAACTTTCCTTTCTTCTTAGTTCTCCATCCCGTTGAATCCACTGCCAATTTCCTGCTAGCTTATTCTGTGAGCTTATTCTGTGAGCACAGTCCCTGGAAACTTTCTTTCTTTCTACCAATTGCAGGTTCTACTCACTCCAAAGAATATATAATAGAATGAGGAGAAACTGGCCCTAGGCTTTTGCTGCCCAAGGCAAAGAATGGAATGACACTTCTCTCTTCTATTTGCAGAATCCAGCTGCACCAAATATTACTTCAGAATGATGAGATACTTTCCTCCACTACAGCTAAAACAAGAGACTAGAAGAGTGAGAGTTCAGGCAAGGTTGTAATATATATAGATAACCATTCCCTTTAATAGAATGGAATCCTGGAAAATTTAAAGTTTCTATTTCTATCCATTAGCATGTTCCTATACAGTAAATTTACTCAGAATTATAATTACAACAGTAAAAACTAATACAAAGAAAAGAATAAAAAGGAAAAGCAGAAAGTGAAGAAAAGAAAGAAAAAAGGATGAAAGAAAAAGAAAAACGGAAGAAAAATTAAGAATATAATAAAGAAAAAAGAAATATATAAAGCTCCCATCTTCATCACAAGTATAAACAATAATGGATGGAAAATGATTAAGGAGAAATTCAACCTGGAAATAAGGAGAAACTTTCTGACAGTGAGAGCGATCAACCAGTGGAACAGCTTGCCTTCGGAGGTTGTGAGAGCTCCAACACTTGAGACTTTCAAGAGGAAATTGGACTGCCATTTGTCGGAAATGGTGTAGGGTCTCCTGCTTGAGCGGGGGGTTGGACTAGATGACCTACAAGGTCTCTTCCAACTCTGTTAATCTGTAATCTATAATTTTAGACAAATATTTTGCATCGTTCTGTAATTGTTGGATTTGAGTATTCTTCCTTAATTGTAATCTTCAATTCACTAGTGTCCAATTTTTAAAGCCTCATTACTTTAAAAAAAAAATCCAAACAACAGCATTGTCAGGGTTCCGAATAGCAATAGCAATAGCACTTAGACTTATATACCGCTTCATAGTGCTTTACAGCCCTCTCTAAGCGGTTCACAGAGTCAGCATATTGCCCCCAACAATCTGGGTCCTCATTTTACCCACCTCAGAAGGATGGAAGGCTGAGTCAACCTTGAGCCGATGAGATTTGAACCGCCGAACTGGAGCTAGCAGTCAGCTGAAGTAGCCTGCAGTGCTGCACTCTATCCTCTGCGCCACCTCGGAGACAGGAAAACAAGAAAGAAAATAAAAAACAACATACAATTGTACTTTTCATCTTTCTTTCTGAGGAATAACCTTAGACTTTCTCCCAATCTTTTTGTCTTAGTTAAAATGTTTTCAAAAATGTGATGGTGACTTTTGGGTTCTCAAAACTTGTGCTCATGATATCTAAGGAATACCTTCTCCTATATCAATCTACCAGTGACACATAGACTAATTACCTCTAGTGTTGCAGAGGTCTTGGGACAGGGGTTGTGCAATGTGACACACAATTAATTTTAGCTTTAAGCTTGATAGATAATAGGAAACCTGTTTTCAGGCCTCAGTGGAAAAGAGTCAGGTTGACTGAGAATGCCTTAGAATGATGGGAAATCCACAAGAATAGAAATGACTCTCTTTTTTGGAAAAAAAAAGTCCACTAGCACCTTTTCCAAGTAACATTTTCATTAAATGATTTTGTGTACAGCAACAGCAGTAGACAGGACAGTTGATAGAAGTAGACAATTTATCGACAAGGGTTGATAAAATAGCAAGGCTGCAATTGATTATTCTCGGTCCACTCCCTCTGACTCCGTGCCCTCGGTCGCCTGGCTTGGGCTCCGGTGGAGACTGGGGCCGCTAGTTCCCCCTCGGGGGTTCTGGTGCCTGCCGACTCTTCTGGCAAGTGGGGAATAACCGAGTGAAACTCTTCTTCTCTCTGACTGTCATATTGGGGTTTCCTGGATAAGGCATCAGCTAGTAGTTTCTTCCCAGCTGGTATGTGTTTCAGGTCGAACTTGAATCTCCTGAAGTACTGCGCCCATCGCACTTGTTTGGGTGAGAGTTTCCTGGTGGTTTTCAGGGCCTCGAGGTTCTTGTGGTCTGTCCACACCTCAAACGGCACTTTGCCCCCTTCTAGGAATTGTCTCCACATGAGCAGCGCCCAACGAATGGCATATGCTTCTTTCTCCCAAATGGCCCACCTCCTCTCCGTGGGGTTGAGTTTCTTTGAAACATATGCACACGGCAGGAGCTGTCCCCCCTCATCTTTCTATAGCAGCACCGCTGCCACCGCGATGTCGCTGGCGTCCGACTGGATGATAAACTGCTTATCTTTGTCAGGGTGCTGCAAGATCGGTTCTTGGGCGAAGAGCCGCTTCAGCTTTTCGAATGCCTTCTGGCATTCCATTGTCCAACCAATCGGCTGATTGGGTTTTGGCTTGGTGGGCGATGGACCAGTCTTTAGCAGTTCCATCAGTGGCAGTGCCACCGCGGCAAAGGACGGTATAAACTGCCGATAGAAGTTTGTGAAGCCCAAGAAGCTCTGTAGCTGCTTACGGGTGCGTGGAGGCTGCCAATCGAGCACTGCTTTCACTTTTCCAGGATCCATCTCTATTCCCTTGCTGGAGATGCGGTAGCCCAAGTAGTCCAGGGAGGTCTTATGGAATTCGCACTTGGAAAGTTTGGCGTACAGCTTGGCGTCTAGAAGTTTCTTTAGGACTTGCCTCACTAGTTTCACATGCTCCTCTACTGTTTCACTGAAGATGAGAATGTCATCCAAATAAACGAGTACCCCTTTGTACAGATGGGGGTGGAGTACCTCGTTGATGTATTGCATGAATACCGCGGGGGGCCCTTGCAGTCCAAAGGGCATGACTCT
>QLTV01001804.1:75356-96422 GCA_003457575.1 Thermophis baileyi | reverse complement strand
CTAAATTTAGGAAGCAGCAGGTGAAGCTAAGCAGAATCACATCAGATACCTGTACAATTAGCACAGCCCCCCCCCCAAGGCTGTGTGCTCTCTCCACTTCTCTTCTCTCTATATACCAATGACTGCATCTCTAACGATCCATCTGTTAAACTGCTGAAGTTCGCAGATGACATAACAGTAATCGGTCTCATTCGAGACAATGATGAATCCACATACAGACAGGAGGTTGAACAACTAGCCTCGTGGTGTGACCGGAACAATCTGGAACTGAACACACTCAAAACCATAGAAATGGTGGTAGACTTTAGGAGAAACCCTCCCATACTTCCACCTCTTACAATACTAGACAACACAGTATCTACAGTAGAGATCTTCAAATTTCTAGGTTCTACCATATCCCAAGATCTAAAATGGACACCTAACATCAAAAATGTCATCAAAAAAGCACAACAAATAATGTTCTTTCTGCATTAACTCAGAAAGATCAAACTGCCCAAGCAGCTGCTGATACAGTTCTAAAGAGGAATTATTGAGTCTGTCATCTGCACCTCTATAACTGTCTGGTTTGGTTCTGCAACTCAACAAGAGAGACACAGACTTCAGAGGATAATTAGAACTGCAGAAAAAACAATTGCTACCAACCTGCCTTCCATTGAGGACCTGTAAACTGCACGAGTCAAAAAGAGGGCTGTGAAAATATCTACAGACCCCTCACATCCTGGACACAAACTGTTTCAACTCCTACCCTCAAAACGATGCTATAGAGCATTGCACACCAGAACAACTAGACACAAGAACAGTTTTTTCCCGAACGCCATCACTCTGCTAAACAAATAATTCCCTCAACACTGTCAAACTATTTACCAAGTCTGCACTACTATTAATCTTCTCATCGTTCCTATCACCCATCTCCTCCCACTAATGACTGTATGACTGTAACTTTGTTGCTTGTATCCTTACGATTTATATTGACTGTTTCCTAATATGATTTGATTGCTTATTTGTACCCGGACTATCATTAAGTGTTGTACCTTATGATTCTTGACAAACGTATCTTTTCTTTTATGTACACTGAGAGCATATGCACCAAGACAAATTCCTTGTGTGTCCAATCATACTTGGCCAATAAAATTCTATTCTATTCTATTCTATTCTATTCTATTCTATTCAAACTGAGTCACAAGGGACTCTGTATTCTCTAAGGCTTAATCAGAAGGTTTCCCAGGGATTGCAATGGAGCATTACTACATGGGCTATCATTTTGGTCACAGTAAAAAAAAGTTGACAATTGTGTTCTATTACTTCGGGAGATGTGATTATATATTTCAAGCTAGACACAAGAACAAGCTAGATACAAGCTAGACACAAGACACAAGGCATAAGGATAACTAGCTCTCTGTGTTGAAACATAAACTGCCAAAGCTGCATATACCCTTTGCTTGAATGTCAACTGATCTTCAGTGAGTATGCCTTTCTCACACGATGTCATTGCCATGATCAGCATAGCTATAAGGGTTAGAACAGAGGTCCCCAACTCTGGGTCCACAGCCCAATGCTAGGCCATGGCCTATTGGGAGCCAGGCCGGGCAAGTGGCAGGCAAGTGCATGCGTGCAAAGTTGCATTTGTGCAAGTGGCACGTGCCTGCAAAACCCTCCCCTCTCCCACCACTGCCATTACTGTCACCACTGCCAGTCCGCAGAGCCGGCAAGGTTGGGGACCACTGGGTTAACAGCATGTATTTCTATATATTGAAGAAGAATCTGCTATTGTTAAGCAGTTGGAAGGTGCATAAATTAATTGCACAGAAAACTGAATAAAAACTACACCGATACTGAATCTCAATTCAAAAGCCAGAAATGACTTTTTTTTAAACTCACCATTTCAATGTAATTATATCTAAATTGTATTGTCACTAAATTAAAGCTTAAAAAGTCAGGTTTTTTTTAATTAAAAAAAATCAAAACATTGAGAATAAGTACTATTTGGGTCCTTTGGGAGTTGGGCGGCATACAAATATAATAAATATAAATATATTTACCTTCTAGGAGCACTAAAGAACAGAAATGACCTGGAATTCTCTCTGTGTGTGTCTTTCTCTAGTTATAATTGAAAAGATTTGTCAGTCAATATATTTAGTTTGGTTTCTTCCTCCAATAATCATTCTAGAATGGTAATATAGTATTATTACTGAAGGTATCTGTCTCCAAGTTTAGCACACTACAAACAAGCAGCTGTCCTTTAGATCAGGGGTCTCCAACCTTGGCAACCTTAATAGCAATAGCAATAGCACTTAGACTTATATACCGCTTTACAGTGCTTTACAGCACTCTCTAAGCGGTTCACAGAGTCAGCATATTGCCCCCAACAATCTGGGTCCTCATTTTACCCACCTCAGAAGGATGGAAGGCTGAGTCAACCTTGAGCCGGTGAGATTGGAACCGCTGAACTGCTGAACAGTCAGCTGAAGTAGCCTGCAGTACTGCACTCTAACCACTGCGCCACCTCGGCTCTTAAGACTTGTGGACTTCAACTTGAGGAATTCTGGGAGTTGAAGTCAACAAGTCTTAAAGTTGCCACGGTTGGAGACCCCTGCTTTAGATTATGGACACCTTGCCAGAACAGAAAGTACCCAGGACTCTTTTTAATAGATATTTAGAGACGTAAATCTTTCCTGATTATATGCTACAAGTCACATTACAAGACAATGTGATTACATAATTATCGTTTGTCTTTCTTTTCTGACAGAAAGGTCTGGTTTTGGCAGAAAGGTTTAGTAATGACAAGCCAAATAGAAGAAATTTATGAATTCCTTATAATTACACTCTGTCACCCCTCTAAGGAGTTCAAACAGGCATCTTCAGGATAGTCCCTTATTTTATCCTCACAACCTTTACCTTTTAGGTAGGTTAAGTTGAGAGAAAGCATTCTGCCCACCCCACCACCACACACACATCCTATCTTTTGAAGAAAACTTGTTACCTTAGCCACTGCAAAACAAACTTAGTGGAACATGTAAGTTTCCTGCATTAAGAGTAATGTACTGAAGAAATAATTTGATGCCAGATTTGACTATATCAAGTAGCCAAGCTTGATTAGAACATGGCAATATTTAAAGCACTGTTCATAACTAAAGGGAATAGTGTACATCCAGGATGTCAAACTCAAGGCCCGGGGGCCAGATCTGGCCCATGGGGTGCTTAGATCTGGCCCACGGGCCACCCTGGAAATAGCAAAGGACCGGCCCACGGTGCCTTTGCCAGTGAAAACGGAGCTTGGGAGGGCCATGTGCAGCCCTCCTGAGCTCCATTTTCTCTGGCATAGGGTTGCAGGAAGCCATCACAGCCGAAAATGGAGTTCGGGAGTCCATTTTCACTGGCAGAGCACTTGAGCCAACACAGGCGCTCCCAACATGAGTGACGTTGAGCTGGCCACGTCCATCCCAGCCACACTCACACTGGCCCCCCAAGATCAAACACAACCCTGATGCGGCCCTCAACGAAATCGAGTTTGACACCCCTGGTGTACATGGACTGATGTTATATACATAGTGCTTTTTCAAAAGAACAATTCATTTGCATTTCCAGTGAGTTTTTTAATTCCCAAGTTAAAACTGAAGATATCCATGTAAGCTTTGCTAAGGTACAGTAGTAAGTAGTTCAGCAAAACTGTGCATATGTAGGTAGTCCTCTACTTACAACCACAATTGAGCCCCACATTTCTGTTGCTAAGCAAGACAGTTAAATGAATTTTGCCCCATTTTATGACCTTTCTGGGCCACAGTTGTTAAATGAATCACTGACATTCCTAAGTTAGTAACATGGTTGTTAAGTGAATCTGGCTTCCCCGCTGACTTTGTCAGAAGGTCACAAAAGGTGATCACATGACCCTGGGATACTGCAACCATCATAAATATGAGTCACCACCAAGCATCTGAATTTTGATCACATGACCATGGGGATACGGCAATGGTTGTAAGAGTGAACCAGAAAACAATACCCTAATCAGGGAAATACAAAGAAAAGACCAACACTGGCAGGGCAAGCTACTATATATAAACAGGTAGCAAACACTACACTCACTAGCACTGATAATGTTACCTAGTTTGGTAATCAAATGTCTGCAAGCAAACAACCAAGCTCAGAGGCCCCCAAGAATTCCCCAGTTTAACCCTGAGTTAGATACATTCTCTTCTATTGGTGCTGTTTTTTTACCTCTGACAGCCAAAGCAAACATTGCCAAGGAAGCACCAAGCTTTACAGGTAGATGGGAGGCAGGGGAGGAACCCTGCAACACACCAGGTGGAGACCTATAGATCATTGATATCTTTCAGGCTCCTTCTTCATTCAATGTCTGCATAGGAAGTTGTATTGCGCTCTACAATGGCAAATACCATTTTCCGGCCTTATCATTTGAACTGCACTGAGATGAATGTTCTGCTCTAAGAACAAATTCTTCACAAAAGTAAGCAGACCACCTCTTTGCCACAGAAAGCAAGCCATGCAAAGTGAGATGTGAGAATTGTGAGAATTTTCAAAGTCATTCCTGCACATGTAGTAATGAAAACTACTTATTTTCCACCACATTTTGACAACATGATCTTGGCAAGGGGCCACAAATTGATCCCGAGGCTGCTTGGAGCCCATAGGTTAGAAGTCTCCATTTGGTCTACATCTTGATCACTGAGAGGTTGTCTCACTCAGACCTGTTTTCTGACACTTGAGGAACCTCGATTTCTACGTTTCTTCTCATATATTCAAATACTGTAGCTTCAGTGGATGATGCATTAGGTTTTAGACTTTTACTGCTAATATAGAAAAGAATCCATTTTTAGTATCATCTAAGTTCATCTTAATAAAATTGTGTCTTACTAAGGCAAGAAATGCTAAATTTACACCCCTACAAGCCACCAATTTAAGTAAAGCAGGTTTCCTACTGAATTGCTTAAATCATAACACCTTTTGTAAAGTTTAGATATAATTGAAGACTTTACTTTTCTCTTTAAACATAATTCTTTTATTTTCCAAAATGCTGATAAGGTCTTTAAAAGTGATATTTTTCCAATTACATTGGAAAAATTACATTGGATCTTATAACCAAAGTTTCTAGAAATGTTAACACATTTCTCATCAAATTATACTAAATAAAATTCCACCAAGAAAAATAAATGTTTGCCTAGAAAATGCTAATGTGTCTTGATGGATAATACTTCATGCATCCTCAAAATAAATACTGAACTTTTGATGAGATAGTCATTTGTAACTTTTCTTTTAAAAAAATAAGGCAGGCAGATCTTTCACCATAACTTACCTTTTAAAAAAGACTGCAGACATATTGATTTTTCAAAAATAATTAAGACACTTCCTGCAAGCTTCTTGAAATTATAGCAAGTTTTAGAAGATGCCACATTAATTACTTTTATGACTTCAGTTTTTTTTAAAACAACAGATTGAAAGAACATACAGATCTTGTGTATTAAATAATTCAAAACATTTGCACTGCCTAGTATGTTTGATAGGAGGAAAAACTATACTAAATTATTTGAATTCACAAACAAATCATTCATTAACTTGCCATGCGATTAAATATTTATTCCCTTTTCTTGCTACTGTGAAGTCCAAACTCCAAATGAATAATCTCCCTATAGGCTTTTTTTCTTTTTACAAAAAAAATGCAAAACAGTCCCAGGAAGTTGCTAATCTGAGCAAAATAATAGAATACACTCTTAATGAGTCTACTGTTTGTTAAGATGCATGCATACCCTTAAGGCACTGCAATAGTCAGACATTTGCTTATATGGCAATTTAAGAAAAAGCATTCTTGGCAATTTAGTTAAGGGAATCCCTTATATAGTTGCCAGGATGTCTAATTAGCTACCTACCAGGTTCTTGGCTCATGAATATCCTATGGGCAGAAAGGCAAAAAACAAAAACAAAAAATAAAAACTGGCGAGATGATTAGATTAGATTAGATTAGATTAATAGATAGAGAGATAGATGATAGATGATAGATAATCATGATGATAGATAGATAGATGATAGATGGATAGATAGATAGATAGATAGATAGATAGATAGATAGATAGATAGATAGATAGATAGATAGATAGATAGATAGATAGATAGATATTCATCATTTAGTGCATTTCTGTTATTATGGTCTTTTTAAACACCATAATTTATTTATTTTTAAAATAAATTCAAAGAGATTTTGCTTTCTATTTATTGTAATACCATCTTATAATTACTTTTAAAGCACACTATTTTAAAAAAATGTTTCTGTTAAAAGAACATATCAATTATCCAATCCAAACTCCATTTCAATATGGACCCCATATACGGACAGGGTTAAGCAGTGATTCTACTTCAAATGCTCTTTTTTCCATACAGCTTCAGATGAATAAATATAAAGAAGATGGGATAGCCTGGCAGATGCTTTTGATGTTTGATAGCCATGGCCTGACTTGTACAAAATATTGTCGATAGAAGAATCAATGCAATCACAAACTGGAGGGATGATAATGAATCTTCTTGAAACCTGTCTTGATATTAACCTCTCCCAGTCAATCATCATTGACCAGCCACTGTGTCTTCCATTGCACTGACTCCTGTTATTTCTAGACACTTGATTATCCAGTCATGTGACAGGGAGTCAAATGCCTTCTTGTAATTAATCCAAGCTACATTCAAGTTGGACTTCCTTTTCTTATATTTTTCAAAAATCATCTTGTCCACAGGGGTGGGTTCTGGTTTTCTTCACTGCCGGTTCGCTCAGTGTCGCGCCGCGTGGGTGCGCACGTGCTTCGCGCATGCACAGTGCTTAAAAAAGCAGAAGCAAAAAACAAGATGGCGGCGCCTACAGCACCGCCGAAAGAACCAGTTCGGGGGCGTGGCAGGCCTGGGTCGCTGCCAGTTCTAGCGACTCAGGCCGCCAAGTTACTACCAGTTCTATAGAACCAGTCCGAACTGGGAGGAACCCACCTCTGCTTGTCCATTAGGAGATGATTTTCTTTGTTCCTCTGATATTTGTGATGGTAAGAGTTTGCTTTTTGCTAGATGCTGGTGGACTGCATCAGCTATCACACCAGTGAGCAATTTGAAAATTGTTGGAAAGCAGGTAATTGGCCTGTAGTTGCCTGCTACTGCCCCTTTTGTTGAAAGACTGGCTGTAGAACAGTCATAAGTTTCAACCAAAACCATGCAGTATCTTCCCCTGGTCCTCACCAATGCTTCACCTTCCTAGCCCTTTTCTCCACCATTTCTGCTATTATTACAAGTTGTACTGTGTCAGCTTCTTCTTTGCTTCTTTACCTAATGATCTGTTGATTTTTTATTTATTTTTTTGGCTATGGCTTTCTTGATCTTCCTTCTGTCTGGATGACATTTCTTGATCAAATATTCTTTGGTCTTCTTGTTCTTCAGATTCTTTTGTTTTTTTCTCTTCTGCCTTGTTTGCATCTGATCTTAGCATTTAGATCTTATTTATTTTATCTTCCATTTGGCTGATGTACTGTCTGGCTTTTTTTCTTTGTTGATTTTGCATCCAAGATCTTCAGTTATAACTGCAGCTATGCTATATACCACTTGGTTTGTTTTTTGAAGTATATTTCATATTATAGTATTTTAATAATTATGCTAGCTTTTTTTGCAGCCAGTTCCGATGAAGACAACCTGATTCAGTTGTTTCTGTGCTATTCTAAACGCTCAAATACTCTTTCAGTTCCTCTGTTTTCCATTTAGAGGATGTTCTTTCTGAAGAGAAGTTAAAGAAAAGGGCTCCTGGTTTGAATGAAAATGGTTCAATAGTGATGCTGGACGTGTCTACTACTGACTCCCCCTGGTTTGTCTCTACTGTCTGAGCTACTTCTGACAAAGCTTTGATTTCTTTGTCCTGAGTAGACCTTTGCAGTTCTTCCAATTCTACTTCTGTGAATACTTTATTTTGTATTATAAATCAGTGCTGATCTGCTAACCTTTGTTATTTCTGATTTGGATTAATGTTGTTCTTTCTAGAACTGATGCATTCTTCTTAGATATTCTCTTCTCATTGGACTTGACTGCTAATGAAAACAAAATAATAATGATCTGCTATAATGATCTTTGTATATTTGTGATGGATAAAAAACTTTTTTCCCAGTAATCTGTAATTGCTGACCCTGGTTGCTCAGCCAGCAGTCCTGAGTCCTGTAGTCCATTTTTCACCAGCTGTCCAGGAACACCAATGCTTTGTGTGGTCCTTGTTGATCCATTCAATGACTGATCCTGTATAGGTTTCTATAAGTTACATCTCAACATATTGTTTAGAGGAGAGACACTCTTTGTCTGGCTTTTCTGATAAGACCTGTCCAAAATGATTGAACCTTTCACATAGCTCTCATATTCTTCAGAGCATGTAAACTCCAAAACATAGTAATGTAGACCTCGCTGGAGATCAAGTTTATTATTTTTCTGTGTGCATAATCTATAGTTAGTTTCACAGACTAAGATTGTTGGAAACTTAATAATTTAAATCCTAACCATATTAAGAACATACTTAATACTTCTGCTTCCTATTTTCCCGAGTCAGGTGAGTTGGGTTGAGACAGGGTGACTGGCCCAAAGTCTGCTTTCATACCTAAGGAAGGCCTAGAACTGATGATCTCCTGATTTCTAAGTCAGCAACATAACCACTTCTTCGTCTTCTTCTTCTTGTGCCATATCCATCATCGGACGTTGGTGATCATGTTGGCAATCCTATTTTTGTCAACAGCCGGATGAAAAAGTGCTGCTGAGTTTTGTAAAAACATAACCACTACACTAAACTAACTGTAGCTCTATAGAACTAGAATAGAATAGAATAACAGAGTTGGAAGGGACCTTGGAGACCTTCTAGTCCAACCCCCTGCTTAGGCAGGAAACCCTACACCACTTCAGATAAATGGTTATCCAACATCTTCTTAAAAACTTCCAATGTTGGAGCATTCACAACATCTGGAGGCAAGCTGTTCCACTGATTAATTGTTCTAACTGTCAGGAAATTTCTCCTTAGTTTTAAGTTGCTTCTCTCCTTGATTAGTTTCCACCCATTGCTTCTTGTTCTACCCTCAGGTGCTTTGGAGAATAGTTTGACTCCCTCTTCTTTGTGGCAACCCCTGAGATATTGGAACACTATAAATATAACAAACAGAATATAAATAACTTTCAGCATGAACTAAACATATATGGTTTTAGTCTTTATTAAAACACCTAGAGGAAATATATTTTTCACTTTTTAGGCTTATATTTTAAAAAAAACATCGGAAAAATTATGCCATATGAGTTTTAATGTATATAACAATAGTGGGGGGAAATACAAATACCCTTCTCTTTCCATAAAACCTTCTCAACACCTCAGTTTGACATTTAAAAAGTTCATGGTAAAAGCTCACAAACATAGATATCAGTGGTGCAAATGTTGCCCAAAGATGTTTGGCCCATCCTTTCAAAGATCTGATTTACAGAAGCACAGCTCCACAAATCCTGCAGTGATTTTTATGAAATTTGGCATGCTTCATTTCCTCCCTCAGCTTAATCTAAAAACAAAACTATGAACAGCTATTTGACTTCTGGTCAAAGATGGCACTTTACTCAGACAAGTAACAGCATTCATTAGCATCCCCTATGGTTTTTGTCCTGATAACTGTTTGTTTACTATGCTAATTGCTACTATTGGAGCTAGGAGCAGGTAACTGAGTGTATGTTGATTATCAGAGAGACCTTGTTCATTATCTGACTGGCTGGTGTCCAAAAAAGTTCTGCCACCTTCTCTTCTCATTAAGGTGACAGTTTCAGTAGTTACTGAGAAAGATGTGATGGTTATTCTCATGATGGGAAAAGATATAAAAGCTATTAAACAAACAATTAATACGACAGTTTCCAGATTACATGAGGCTGAAAATGTATTCTCGAGAATAAGCTGTGAGAAATCAGAAGACACATTTATTGCTGATTTACTAAAAGAATTAAAAGGCTTCCATCATGCTAATTTTTGTGTTATGGATTTCTAGAGGAAGCCAAGGCCATCCAGATCACCTTATAGAAGCTTTAATTGAGGAAATATTGCCTTTGATTGAAAATTATTAGTTGAACATTGAAAGGGATCAATCCAGCTTCTCTTTCATGCAGTTGAAAAACACAAATAATTTGTCATGAAGTTTCCTAGATAAACTTTAAGGAACAAATTATATAAAAAGCCTAAATCATTGATGTAAAGGAATGGGGAGAGAAAAAGTTTTATACTATGGTTTTCTATGCTAAGGAAATTCAGCATCACAGAAATATGTTTAATAAAGTTAAAAGTGTTGTATATAAGAATGTTCAATACTTCAAATTTTTAGCCATATTATACTCAAAAATCATACCATAATCATGCTAAAGCTGAAAAATATTTTTAAAACCTTGTGTCAAAGGAAGAAGACTGTTTTTCTTATCTTTTGCTCTTAGTTGCACTCAGTCTGTTTTATTTCTTTATCTTTCGGTCTTAATTAAACAATAGCTTGTTTTATCTGTATGTGCTCAGCTATCCGGAAAGATAATGTTTTTTTCTGCACAACAGCAGCTTGTAGCCCATGGGTAAACCAACTAGAAATGTAGCCACCTTTTAAAAATACCTTTCCAAATTTCCACATCTTCCTCCAAATTGATCACAGTAATGGACACTTGTATATGGTTACCAATTAGGGCAGGGGTGTCAAATACAAGGCCCACGGGCTGTATCCAGCCCACAATGTGGTCAGATCCGGCCCACGGGGCTGTCCTGGAAAATGTAAGGGGCCAGCCCATGTTGCTTTGGCCCAGTCTTGACTACCGGTTCGGTGGGCGTGGCTTGGTGGGCGTGATGTGGCTTGGTGGGCGTGGCTTGGTGGGCGTGGCAAGGGAAGGATACTGCAAAATCTCCATTCCCACGCCACTGCAGGGGAAGGATCTGCAAAATCCCCCATTCCATCCCCACTCCTGGGGGAAGGATATTGCAAAATCCCCATTCCCACCCCACTCTGGGGTGGTATTTGCCGGTTCTCCGAACTACTCAAAATTTCCGCTACCGGTTCTCCAGAACCTGTTAGCTGGATTTCACCCCTGCTTTGAAGTAACACCTTATCATTCCTTTTAAGAAAACAAGAGGAGGTCAGGGAGGTTGGCTACTTCATTAAGACGGAAGCTCATCCCAGCTCCCACCTTCACTTAGTTACATACGGTTGGCCACACCCACCCAGTTTGCCACACCCACCCAGTCGGCCATGGCCGGCCGGCCCTCCCGAGGTCAACCATAGCCCTGATGCGGCCCTCAATGAAATTGAGTTTGACACCCCTGAATTAGGGGATTCTCCTGTTTTTTAATCCTTCCAGCCCATACCTGAAAAGCAATCACTAATTGCTTATCCATCATGGGGGATCATATAAAGGTTGAACGAATAGTAATATATCCATTGTTTCATGTTGCCAACAGATTGCAGGACCGACATACTAGAAGTTCTAACATGTTTTTTAGCATCTATTCTTTCACTTCACTTGATGGGAAGTTTTGTTCCTATCATTTGTTTAACGGGACTCCTTTACTGCGCAAGGATTCAATTTAATCCTGAATGCTAGTTATTTATGTTAATGACTCTGTTGACACAAGCACTAGGCATCACTGGATCCCAAAAATATAAAGGTGATAAACTAGAAAGAAAGGACCTGTGTTATAAAAAATTAAGTGGATGTCCCATTACAAGAACCAACAAGTTCACAACAAGAACCAGATGGTTAAAGACAATCAGCAGATAACTCAAAAAGAAATTGGTATCAACCATGTCATTTCCCAGGAAAGGGTAGTTTATGTCACTGTTCTTCAATATCAGGAGGCCTTTGCAATATGGGTTTTTCACATGCTGACAACAGAGATGAAAACTTCAGGAGTTGAAATTTGCCAGCAGTTGTTGTCTGGTGAGAAATTTCTACACAGCATTGTGACAGCTGACAAAACATGGACTCATCATTATGACCGAGAAACAAAGCATCAATCCATGGAATATCATTATAAAAGCTTCACCTAGAGAAAAAAACTCCAGGCTTTGGCAGGAGAGTTCACAGCTACACCGAACCTGGCATTACTATTGTCTCACTACATTGCAACACTCAAAATTTTGAAACATTATGCAGAGTTTAAAACATAAGAAGCGGATTTTGCTATTATATGACAATGCCAGGCCTCCAAGCCATCCAAGATAAAATTGTAAAGCTGGATCTCACTTTTTATCCCATCTAAATATAAACCACGCAATTTCTACAGTACATTTCCCAAAACTCAACAAATACCTTAATAGGCATCTGACTCAAATGAAGAGGTAGAAAAGACTGTAGGGAGCCCATTACAAAGATAGAGTGTAAATGGTTTTTGTGACAGCTTTAAGAAACTTCTCCATTAGTAGAAGTTACTCCATTAGTAACTTACTCCATTAGTAACAGAAATATACAGGAAGTGGTGGTGATTATGTGGAAAAATAAATGCAGGTAACAAACCAACAGGGACTATTTTCGTGATTCATTAATTAAAACATCTCTTTTCAAATTAAAGTTACAGAGGTATTTTTCATTCAGTTCTCTTATATACATTTTGTACTGACAAATGTCAGCACAATTTTGGACACATTTTGCTTTAAAGTAAAAGCTCCTTGCACTTTGCCAGTTTTGGCTCCTTCAACTCCGCTATTGCTATAATAGTGTTATAGCAATAATCAGCTATAAAGTAAAAGCTCCTTGCACTTTGCCAGTTTTGGCTCCTTCAACTCCGCTATTGCTATAATAGTGTTAAGTAGTGGGAATGATCACAGGAGACAGACTTCAGAACAGCTCTTTATTCAGCACTACTCAAGAAAACCAGCAAACAAGGGTCTGACAGCTTGCTCTTTTATAGAGAGCTGTCAGACAGAACAGCCAATAGCGTTTGAGCATTTTCCCGCTCAAACGCTGGACCTGGGTGAAACCATGTACTGACAGTACATAACACCCTTCCCCTCTTAGATGGAGCAGTCCGACAAATGTAGTCATGCAGGTAGGCGGGGCATTTGGGAATCCTCCCTGACCTGCGCAGCTCAGTTTTTGGTGAGGCAGCAGCCTGTGCGGACAGGTCTGCTGTCGCTCCTGGGTCTGAGCATGGAAGCTCTTGGAACTTATCAGGCGTGGTCTCCTCGGCTAAGGGAACCGGTTCGATTGGAGGACGCCGCTGGACTTCTGCTTCCCCAGGTAGGTCCTCCATCACCCACGGGCTTGAGTTAGCTAGGGGAGGTTTGGTGGCCCAATATGGACACAGAAATCCAAAATTGGGTTGAGTTATGCAAACCCTGTCAAGAGTCTAGGCCAGCTCCACCCAAGGCCCCAGTCCACGATTGGGAACAACCCCAAAGCCCCTGGTCTCAGCTGCACGCTGATTTTGCAGGCCCTGCCATGGGCAGATGTTCTTAATAATTGTTGATGCCTATTCAAAGTGGCTCGAAATCTTCCCCATGGGCTCGACCACTGCTGAGGCTGTCATTAAGGTCTTCAGACACCTTTTCACAACCCATGGCATACCGGATGTCCTTGTAATGTACAATGGGCCCCAATTTACGGCCACCAGTTTCGAGGGGTACCTGGCAGAATTAGGGATCCGCCATACCCTGTCCTCGCCGTTTCATCCAGCCACTAATGGATTGGTTGAACGCTTTGTGAGATCAGCAAAAGAAGCGCTGGGTAGATTAGCCCCAGGGGACTGGCAGGCCAGAATTGATAAATTCCTTCTAACCCAACACATTACCCCTAGTGCAACAACTGGCTGCAGCCCGGCCGAGCTCCTCATGGGTCACAGGCTCCGATCCGTCCTGGACCGCCTGCACCCAAATTATTCTAAGAAAGAAAAAGCTGACCTCACACAAACAACCAGGGTTTTCACCAAGGAAGACACAGTATACGCCCACAATTATGCCAAGGGTTCCCTATGGCTACCTGGGGTGATAGAAAAAGTAATAGGTCCCATGTCCTATGAGGTCTGGCTGCAAGACGGCCGCCTTTGGAAAAGGCACATAGACCAACTACGCAAGCGGGTAGAAGGCGAATTAAAAAACCCACAAATTATAAATGAAATTTGGAGAGGTTCTGCAATGGTGGCTTTGCCTTTCAGGAACAGACTGTAGAAATTGAGGAGTCCAAGGAAGGCTTGGAGCTCGTCTTGGTTCCTAGGGGCTGGGGCCTCATGGATGGCCCTGAGCTTGCTCTCCATGGGGTGGATCCCTTCTGCGTTAACTCGGTAGCATAAGAATTCTACCTCTGGCATCCCCAGCAAGCACTTGCTGCATTTGGCTTTAAGCCCTGCAGCGCGCAGTTTTGACAGGACCATTCTGACTTGACAGCGGAGCTGGTCCTGGTCACAGGCAGAGATGAGAACATCATCGAAGTAGGGCATGACCCCGGGGATGTTCTGCAACAGACGTTCCATTACACTCTGGAACAACCCTGGGGCCACGCTAACCCCAAACTGCAGCCTGTGACATTTAAAAGCCCCCCTGTGAGTCACACTGGTCCGTGCCTCAGCGGTGGCGCCATCTACCGGGCGCTGCTGGTATGCCTGTGCAAGATCCAATCTTGCAAACAGGCGGCATGGTCCCAGGGAGTGTAGCAGATAGTGCACTATCGGCACCGGATAGGCACTCTGCTGCAAAGCCTTGTTTAAGGCACTCTGTTGCAAAGCCTTATTCAAGGTGCATTTATAGTCGGCACAAATCCTGATGCTGCCGTCCCCTTTAACGGGGGTGACTATGGGAGTCTCCCATTTTGCATGGTCAATTGGTTCTAGTATTCCTTGCTGTATGAGCTTGTCTAGCTCCTTGTCAATTTTTGGCCGTAAAGGAAGAGGGACCCGCCTGGGCTTAAGCTGTATGAGGGCTACGTTAGGGTCAAGGTTGAAAGAGATCGGAGTCCCCACATACTTGCCCAAGCCTTCACTGAAGACGTCCTGGAACTCGTCAAACAGGTCGTCAAATTCTGAGTTTCCAATGGCGTTGATGCCGGTGACTCCCAGACTGAGTGCGTCGAACCAGTCCAGGCCGAAGAGGCTTGGAAGGCTGCCGTTGACTATGGTGAGCTGGAGAGCCCCCTCGAATGTGTTAAACTTGACTCGGAACTGGCCTTGACCGATGACAGGCATTCGGTTCCCCTGGTAGTCTGAGAGGCGAATGGAGGTCTTCTGCAGGCGGGTAGACTGGAGACTCGGGAGGGCGAGCTTCAGGGTCTGCCATGCCATGATTGAGACCGCTGAGCCGGTGTCAATCTCCATGGTAATGGGTGCTCCATCGATGGAGACAGTGACCATCAGCTTCTTTTTACTGTGGCAGCTGGCTCTGGCAACCCACGTTTGGTTTGTGTTGGGTTGTTGCACAGAGGCTTTTTGGCGCGGTCTTTGAAATTCGCGCCGGGATCAGTTTGAAAGCTTGCCACGGGCAGAGTCCTGGGCATGCGCATCTTTGGCGGGAAAAATTGCATGGCAAACTCACACCAAATGCCCTCTTTTCTTGCACTGTTGGCAGACAGCGTCCCGGAAATGGCATGATGCCCTCAGATGTTGCCCCACAGCTGGCACACACAGTGGGGGAGTCCCTTGAGGCAGGCAGGCGCTTGCGGTCAGTGCGGCAGATGTCATCATCGCTGCTGTCAGGCTTGTCTAGGTCACCCTGGTGCACAGCCGAAGGAGGCTTGGACTCCTTCTTGGTGGCTGCAAAACGATGTAGGGATTCCGTGGCCTTGGTCGAGGACTCTGCAGCCCTGGCCTCATCCAAAGCGGCAGCCAGGGTGAGGTTAGGCTTAGCCAGGAGCCGGCGCTGCAGGTGGATGTCCTGCATGCCACAGATAAGCTGATCCAGTAGGATGTCATCCAGGTCGCGGAACTCGCAGTGGCCAGAAGCCTTATGGAGGGCAGCGATGTACTGGTTTATCATCTCGCCCTCCTGCTGCGTCCGCTGCCTGAACTCATAGTGCTGGATGACCTTGGATGGGGTGGGTGCATAATGTGTCTTCAGAGTTGCCTGAACGACATGCCACGGTATGGTGTGTACCGGGGTTGGGTCTGACAGCGACTCCACAGTGTCAAACACCTCAGGGCCGCAGTGACTTAAAAATAAAGCTCTTTTGCGATTATTGGTCAGACCCAACAAGTCATTGGCTTTGAGGAAGCCCTCAAAACGCCGCATGTACGAGTCCCACTTCTCTCGGGAAGGATCGAACGGTGCCGGCGGGTGGAAAGCAGACATCGTGGTAGATGAAGGCAAAATGAGAAGGTCCGCCTGGCTGGTTGCTGCGCTTGAGAGGCTCGTCTTCGTTCTCCTAGTCCCAAGCCCTCGTCGCCACTGTTAAGCAGTGGGAATGATCACAGGAGACAGACTTCAGAACAGCTCTTTATTCAGCACTACTCAAGACAACCAGCAACAAGGGTCTGACAGCTTGCTCTTTTATAGAGAGCTGTCAGACAGAACAGCCAATAGCGTTTGAGCATTTTCCCGCTCAAACATTGGACCTGGGTGAAACCATGTACTGACAGTTAGTACATAACAAATAGTGCTTGAATAACAATGATTATTATTTGGTTTATTTGCTCCAGCTGCTATTACTGGTTATGAATTTCCACAAAATTTAGAAATCTTGGAAGAATCAACTGTGTTTTCTTAAGCAGTAACCTCTTTTACAGGAAAACTGGACAAAAATGAAATTAATATTAGGATCTCTGAAATAACATTTCTGAACACCTGCCCAAAAAAGCAATAAAGGTTCACTTTAAGCAGTTGAAACTGGTTACCTGTGATCTTAAAATTTCATTAAATTTACTTTAACTTGAACTTCTCAGAAACAGTTTAATAAGAGTTGGATACAATCCAAGAGTTGTATATGCAGCTCAACAGTTAAAACATTCATGCATATGGTTTAGTTTTGTTCTCTTATGAACAGTTAGGGCTAAAAAAGGCAGGATTATTTAATATTAGGTGAGGATCATAGCTAGCCAAAACATTGACAGTGTAGTTTGACTGATACTGATATTAATTCTAAAGCTCCTGAGATATTTTTTCCCCCCTTGAATTTACCAGAAGGAAAAAATAACATTTTTAAGAACATTTAGTTCTTTCTTTTATTTCTCCTTTTCATTCATAGTTTTAGACTGCATTATTTCCCAAATTATAATTCTTCTTCCATAAGCTCCCCCAAATTAATCTTAGAAATACATGCTTCCTTTTTTCCTTAATACTTTTTAGGAAAGGATTAATTAATATTGCCAGTCCCTGTTTGTTCTTTGCCTAATATAGATCTCCCCTGTATATTGAATATGTCCATTGTAAGGGGCTGCTACCAGCTTTGTATTCAAATCACAGGCATACATAAAACTTTATACTCTAGGAAGCATCCATTGGATCTAAAGCTTTTTTTATATATACCAAAATCCATATGCATGCAATAATAATCTGTATCAGGAGCACTGGAGTAATTCTCCCCCTAAAATAGCATCTGGCCTAAAACAGGGGGCACTGCCAACTGCATAAAATGCTACTTCAGTGTTTTGTCCCAAGGATCTGTAGCAAAAGGTAGGAGAATTGAATACATGCCTCTCACAATGATAGATGCCTTACTTTTTGGGTATTACATTCTTTGCCAAGTACTATAATGGAAATGCTGAACTGTGTTCTACTGTATGTAAGCCTTTCCATGATCAATGGGGAGACACTGCTGTTGCAACTATTAAGCCTAATAATATAAAGGTGAGTAGGGCTCAAAAATATTGTGTGAAGCTCCTGACTATTCAGTCTAAAACAACAGGATAGTTCAATATCTATAATTTGAATTTAATTCCTGAATCTCTACTTTTAAGAAAATCAGGTAGCAAATGTGTGAAAGATTCAAGCAGATATTATGAGCTATTAGGTCTTAGTGTAAATATGAGGCTTCTGTTCAGATTCTGTTTTCTAGATGAAACCAGCCATCTGTTTTGCTAATTGCCCACCTAATAGGATTTTGCTTTCCTCTGTACTGTCATTCCTGACACAAAAAAGTAGCAGAATCACAGCATGTTCCATTCTTAAAAGAGACATTTGGCCATTGCTAAAATCCATTCCTTAATACTGATGAGTGTAGAGCAGGGGTGTCAAACTCGCGATGATACATTGTCATCACATGATGTATCGCAACTTTTTTTCCCTTCCCTAAACCAGGGGTGGGAGTGGCCAGCGCATGACTCATCCGGCCCGTGGGTCATGAGTTTGACACCCTTGGTGTAGAGCATCTCTAAAAAAAAAAAAAAAAGTGGCAAATTTTCTTCTATTGGAAAAATCCAATCGGGTTGTAGTATTACTGTAACACATAACAAACAGCTCAATCAACACATGAGCATCTACTACAAGAAAAACATGTTTAAGAGTTAGATCATTAATCATGGGGGGGGGTGTTTCTGTTCTTTGTTTTGTTTCTGAGTAACTGAGTAAAGGAACAGATGGTTTGACAAAATAAAAACTACGTGCTTTGGAATTTAGTTTGCCTACTTTGCCTTAATACTTACTTCTGATAAATGCCTTTTTTCCAGACTGTATCTGACTACTGGATCATTTAGTTCATTTCTAGTCTGAATATAAAGTTTTAATAGTGCAATGTGATCAATTTGCAGGAACATCTGGTTTTACAGGAAATACCAAAGAGAGTTTCATGAAGACAACCATTAGTTAGCCAATTTAGCAACTATTAGATTATTTTATTTCCTCCCTGAGAAAGGAAACATCAAGAAGTGCTCAGAAGTCATTATTTCCAGATGCAAATTTTAAACCAATGATGGTGTCATTGAGTTGTTAAATTGAGTAGATGAGAGCGTGAGAAACCAGCAACTAATGCAACATCATGCACACATTATTCATGAAAAAGGCTGGATCATGCAGCATCCCCAAATTTACAGCTCTGCAGTGAAAGCTTTCAGGAGGTGCATATTTCTGTATCCATTTTTTTAAGTATTTCATTGCAAAAAATTTAAGAACTACAAGGCATCCAGAATAATTGCTACTTGCTTTTAAAAAATATGAAAATAATTTCTACATTTTGCTTTGAAAAATATGAATATTATCTAGTCTTAGGATAATGCAAAACTAGTAGAATTTTCTCTTCATTTAATTGGGATCAGTAACATCTACGAGGAGGATTAAAACAAGCTATTGATTTAAACCCCACCTCTTTATATGTTCATGGGACATTGATGCCCATACATAAGGTGTAAGGCTTTGGCACTATGACATGTCCACCACATTGCTTGTTTTTATCACCTTATCTCAATGGATAACCCTGATCTCAAACTTTTTTAACCACTTCGTCCATTTTCACATTATCTTCACAGCACAGGAATTCACATCCAGCAATTTAGAAAGTTATGTAGTGTCACTCATTGATTAATCCTTCACTAGCTTTATTTATTCTCCTTTCCTAAAGCCTAAAGATAGGATTTATGTTTTTTGCCATAATAGATAGGCTGGAATTATATATGCCCCTTCAAAAGAAGAATCAAAACAATTTTTTTCCTATCATTGTCATCCAATTTCATGAAAGAATTTTGCTTTGAAATTTATTTCAGTTAAATCTTGAGAAAACATCAGGAGAAAATGCCTCCCCTTAAGGCATTGTTTTAGATCAGAAAGTGCAGAGAGCCCTACAGGCTCAAAGGCAAGAGATGAGGAGTAAGAGAAAACAGAATCAGCAGTTGACTGACTCCTTCTGCCACTTCCAGCAACAAGCCAAGCTCAAAAATAGCACAAAGAGATTTTTAAAACCCATAAAAGCTTGAAAAATAAAAGCTTTCTTTTGCAGACGAAAAAATTGTTTCAGACATTGTGAGGTATATTTCAGCACAACGTTAATGCAAAGTATTTGAGAAAATAACAAACCCAGCAGAACAAAATCTGCAGCATGTCTTATTTTTCAACACTTTTAATGGAAGATTATCCACATCAATATATGATTGGACTTCTCTGAATATTTAGGAGTATATGAAGTTTTAGATTATAATTACCTGTCAGCAACTAAGGTCCCAAAGTTATCCACTGATTCCCGTGGATTCGGAATCTATCTCGACAAAAAAAAAAATTGAATCTAATGAATTCAAAGCTGCTTGTTATATAGAGAGACATTAATCCCTTTTGGCTGAAGATAATAAGCCAAGCTTCAAAGCCTATGAAAAGTGTTGGCAATTCAATAATTGAAAAAGTGAACCACACATTTTGCATTTCCCATCACTCTTTTGTCATTTTAAAAACAAACAGATATAAAGTCTTTTTAAGAGGTCCTTCTTGCAAAGATAAAGCTTCAACTAAGATAATGAATCCCTTAAGTGCAAATGACTTTATCCCTTATGGTGTTGTAGGAAATCCATTAATGATATTTTATTCCACCATAATCTTTTGAAGAATTTTCCAAGAGACCTTTATAAAGAAATATAGCTGAATTGCAAAATGATGTTTCTTCCATAAATATTTGCATTCTTGTTCTGAAGCTTTTGTATTTAAGGAGTGAATGAAATAGTAGTTAAACCTTAACGTCTGAGGTTTGTCACCTGCAATAAAATAAATAAATAAACCATCACCATAATACAGGACTGGCAATAATCTTGTGAAAAGCTATTAGCTTATCTCTTTGGACCCTTCTTTTCTTTCAATTCCCATGAAGAAAAGTTATACAAATCACAACTTAATACTTATTGAGAGAAAGTAATTTGGCCAATTTAATTCCAAAACTAGATTTTCATGTGTAGGTATTTTATGCATCTTTCAGAAGCCTATATGGCAGTGGTGAATTCTAAAAATTTTCCCTACTGGTTCTGTGGGCGTGGCTTATTTTGTGGGTGTGGCTTGGTAGACAGGTGGGCATGGCTTCAGGTGGGCATGGCTTGGTGGTCAGGTGACTCATTGGGCATGCTTGGTGGTCAGGTGACTGGGTGGGCGTGCTTGGTGGTCAGGTGACCGGGTGGACGTGGCCAACTTGTAAAATGTGGTGAAACTCACTTAACAACACTCTTGCTTAGCAACCATA
>QLTV01001804.1:56072-67781 GCA_003457575.1 Thermophis baileyi | reverse complement strand
TGATAGGGTGATAGGGAGATAGAGAGAAAAAAAGACAGAGATGAGAGAAAGAGAAAGATGAGAGGGAGGGAGGGAGAGGGAGATAGAGAAAAAGAGAGTTGAGAGAGAAAGAGAGATGAGAGAGGGAGAGAGAGAGAGGGAGATACCTATTTCCCATAGAAAAGAAAACATGGGGAGCCACAAAACCTGGGTAGGTGTGGCTGGAGGGGTTGTGACTGGGTGGGCATGAGTGATGTTGAGTTGGCCACGCCCACCCAGGTTTTGTGGCTCCCGTTGTTTTGTTTTCTGTGGGAAATGGGCCCAAGTGGCTCTTTGAGTGTTTGAGGTTGCAGACCCCTGATCTAGAGGAAAACAAAGATTTTGTTTAAAAAACAAGATTGTTTTCTATTTTTATAAAATACACTTTTTTTTACAACCCATAGTCCCTTAATTCTGGGTAGAGTCGAGGCTACTAGATAGATTGAGTGTTTACTGGCCGGATGTCCTTTCTGATGCCTACATGGAGTTCACAGCAGATATTTTTTTCTTTCCACCCTAAAAGAGAAATATCTGCTGCTAACCTAGGATTGAATTCTCAACCTTCTGAGTGGAAGGTGAGTGTCTTCACCGCTAGCCCACCATGCTATTCCATTTTTGTAGAAATACACTGAATTGTCATAAATCGGAAGGTAAGGCAAGATTAAGCAAAGCAAATGAAAATTTACTTACTAGTAATTTTTAACTCTCATGATCTACAACAAAGGATTGCAGAGAATAAAAGGTGACACTAAATTCCTTTTTGGAATTGAATAGTCCAATAACTTCTCTCCTTGATTTATTTATTTAGGGACATTCTCATTATAAAAATAATGCTATATTCCTATACCCTCTTGCCTATGTGTATATTATATTTAATGTAAAAAGACTTAAATAATTTGCTTCATTTATTTATTCCATTTGTATCCTGCCCTTCATAAAAATATTCCAAAGTGGATAACAAGAATATTAAATGAACAGATATAATAATAATAATAATGTCAATAAAATCAGTAAAAACAACATATTAAAATAAGCCAAGAGATGTAACCACATTTATATTAATAACTGTTAGCAATTCAAGGATGGATAAAATCATTATTAGTTTCATGGGCTCCCCCACAGCTGTTAGGATATTGTTTTCAATATCCTAGCAGTTACATTTTCTCCCAGCTATAGTTTCCAGAATGTTGCCAGGATCAATCCCACATAAGGCACATTAGGACAGCATGTGATAGAGGCCAAGCTAGCTTTATCTAGGAATGGACACATTCAGTAAGCTAGATAAAGCAGTGTAAAATAGTTCTGAACACCACTCCATAACTCAGGAGGTCAACACAGGATCCTGGAGTATCAGTGCATCCACATACATCTGCCTTAAAACACTAGTTCTACCTGACAATTTACTTTTAAAAAAATTCATAGTTTTGAGGTTTTATCAGAATGATGAAACGTTCATCTCAACATCAGCTTTGTTGTTTGCAATTGTATTCATTTACACAGGAAAGAAAGGGACAAAGGTATAGGAGGCGCCACGGTGGCGCAGTGGTTAGAGTGCAGTACTACAGGCTACTTCTGCTGATCACCGGCTGCCTGCAATTTGGCAGTTCAAATCTCACCAGGCTCAAGGTTGACTCTGTTGTGGCCCGCCAGTGACCAGCGGAGTTGGCGGCAGACTTGGACAGTGAGGAGGTTGGGGAGGAACATGGGCCAGTCCTGGAGTCTGGGGAAGGCTCTGATGAGTGCTCTGCATCGGAGGCAGAGATGGGGCCAGGGCCATCCGACAGTTATCAGCTACCTTCGGAGTCGGAGATAAGTGGGGCTGAAGAACATCTGGAGCCTGTTCCCGATGTGCACATGCACAGAGCGGTCAGGAAATGAAAACAATTAAGGAACAGAGGTCGACTCAGGAGTAAAGGCACAAGGGGATGCTGAATGGCCCCTCCCATAGGAAATAAATAGGAGCAAAAGGGGAGTGGTGTTTGCAGCAAACAATTAGTTCGTATTATTAGTGGGAAGATTTGCTTATCTGAGAGACTCCTTGCCAAGTATTTCCTTGTACAGCACTGCGTCTGGAAGCTATCGGACTGGCAACTATCCAAGGACTGATAAGGTCTGTGGTTGCAATTCACCCTTGAAAGACTTTGCTGGATGTGAATGCTAGAAATTCACATTAGCCAGATAAAAAGGGTTTTTTTCGGGACAAGGAGTCTGTTTTGTGATTTGGTGAAGCCTAGGTCAGAATAGACTCAGCCTTCCACCCTTCCGAGGTGGGTAAAATGAGGACCCAAATTGTTGGGGGAAATATGCTGACTCTGTAAACTGGTTAGAGAGGGCTGTAAAAGCACTGTAAAGCGGTATATAAGTCTAAGTGCTATTGCTATAGTGACGATAACGAGATTCAGATAGCATTGTTGCAAATCAGTACTTTGTAATAGAGTATGTCCCCCCTCCCATGGCAGCCATTTTGTGAAGTTATTTGGCAATAGCCCCATACCTTAAGATTCCAAAAGTGCATATCTGGCCCAAACAAGGGGTTTCATTCTAATTGGACAAAATAACTCTTCTTTTTCATTTAAAATAGCTTCATTTGTCTCCATTTTGTTTCTAGCCTCAACTGAATGTGCTGGTTTTAATTGATGAAGATCTATAAACATGCCACAAAAGTATAATATAAATTTGCTAATATATTAATATCATAACAGATGACTTATTTCTTGGTGCCTAATCACTTTTGGCAACATTATGTGCCAAATTTATGTGCCAAATTATTTAACCAGGATTTTAAATGCAGTAATTTTTAGTTTGCTGTTGCTTTTGTGACTTTTTGCTGTTCTTTTATTTAATTCTTCTTTATTGTGACAAACTTAATAACATTCATTTTAACATTATGTTTATGGCACTTATTTGTAATATTACCAAGTAATGGAGAGAAAGATGGGTATACATTCCTTTTTAATAAATACATCAACATTATAATCCAGATGTCTTTTATTACTTAGACATCTGAATGTTTAACTATCACTTTCAACTACAAAGCAATTGTAGTTTTCTGCCAATTTTTCCTCAGATTGTGAAAACTTCTGTTGCTATTGGTTTTATTAACCATGGGTGCAGAGTGAAATTCTAATTTCTATGATGGAAAGTGCTCCATTAGGAGTTTCCAGCAATACCCTTTTATATCTATACAGAATGTGCAGCTTCTTATTATAGCTACCCATTGATTATATAATCCAAAAGGATACTATGGTCAATGGTATGAAAAGCTTTTAAGAGAACTAACAAGAAAAGTATGGCATATTTCCTCCATCCAGATCCTAACACAGGTCACAGAACAGCAACCAATGCTGTCTCCATTCTCAAACCAGAAAAGGTTTGACAGAAAATGCTTCAGATTCCTCTTCTTTAGATTAGAATTTAGAATTTAGAATAACTTTATTGTCACTTTGAATGTACACTAATCGGCATACATTAAAATGAAATTTCGTTGTATACATTGTCCACTTAAACAAATAGAACATCTTAAAATCAATTTAGAAATTACTTCAACTGATCACTATCTTAAATTGTATCATTGTTTTTGAACATTGCACATAAATATTTATCATTTCAAAGAAGAAAAGTGACCAAACAAATAATTGTCCCTCAGCTATAACATGCCCCAGTTCATCTCATCTACTAATGAGTTAATTTTAAATTTCATGCTATAACTACATGAATAAAGTATGTTGGGATGAGTAATGCCTTGTTTGCTGAAAAGTATCTGAAGTATGAAATATTTTTCAACAGATTGCTACTAAATGGATTAATGCAAGTGATATTTTAGTACTAAAAGAATTATAATGTATCTGTGACAAATGTGCCAAAGTCTTCTGAGGTGAAATGGATTCACAGGTCAGCAGAATTGGCCTCAAAGGAAAAAAAAACTGAGACAAAGTGCAAAATATATTCATACTTAAGGATGCTTCTTCTGTACAACTTGCCATTTTAAAAGAAGAAAATCCACCTGGCTGGACAGGCTCAAAAGTTATTACTACAAATACAATTTCATACCATAGGGAACTTTATCATGTACTTAATGATATCCTAATGCTCAGCAGTTTCTGGTCACCAGAAACCCTGAGGAATATTGTTCTAGGGCAATGTATGTCCATTGTAAGTTCTGAAGCACCGTGGGGGAAAAATATCACAATTCTCAAGATCTCAGGTGTTATTGGCCTGAAAGAGAAATACTTATTTTTTTATGAATTCTATAGACTCTCTCTCAAGTAAATATTATCCTATTGGTATTACCCTAATTGATGTGTGGATAATCAGAAAAATGTGCATAATCCTTGCAGGATTTTAATTATACAGTGAGGAAAGTTGATTGATAGAAAGGCTGGAGGTTCTGTCTCTCAGTGACAATGGGTTTTAGAACAAAGGTTCCCATGAAATAGTTTAGAAAAAAAGTTTTAAACATTTGTTTTCATGTGTCCCTTGTTTTATAAGTGGACTTTTCCCAAATTCCAAAGATTTAATTGTTCATAAATTCATGAATTTCCTGAACATATGTTTCCTGACATTGGCAACCATTTTCCCATTGCTTTGCCTGGATTCTTCATTCAGAATCCATTAAGAAACTTGGTGGGTTTTTTTAACCACTTAATGTAAATAGCCTTAAAATCATTTTGATTGCTTCTACAACAGAAAATTAGTCACAAAGGTGCTTTTTTCCTTGAGGAAGAAGAAGAAGAAGATGTTTTGTTTCCCATCCATGAAGCCTCATCAGTTGTGACTGGATAATGGGGAGATGGCAGGATAGGGTTTGACAGGATTGTGGGGGGATGGAAGGATTCTATTTCTTTACAGTCATCTGTAAAGAAACTTGGGGGTTTATCTGCACCCTCAGGGTGAGATAAACTGAATCAGAGTGCAAATGGTTGTGGAATTTCTTGAAACTGCTGAAAGGGCTGCGTTGTAGACTGGAGATAGGTGGTGCTGTATTCCTCCCCCTATGTTGAGTGAGGGCTGCTCAGTGTGAACATAAATGGCCTCTTTTACCCCTCTTTCAAACCAATGATCCTTTCTATCTTCTTCCTCAAGTCCAGTTGCCATTTGAAAAAAAAGCACCTTTGAGACAACTATGTCTTGGATGACTGAGAATCTCCATAGACAACAGAAAATTAATGTTCTCCTTTGCATGATTTTAGGGGTGTGGGTGTGGGTGTGGGTGTGGTGTGTGTGGGTGTGTAATCTGAACAAATAACTAGGTAGACAGACAGATAGTTGCATCAAAATAACTGATATTCCAAAACTTTGCTTAGATCAGTCCCAAAGTTTATTTATCTCAGTATTCCACTACCAGCTGTAAAACACTAAGGAGAACTCAAATTAGGGATGAATACAGCAATTCCCATATATTTTGTCTCTGACAATTAGTATTCAGAATCATACGGGCTGTCCTTTTCTGCAATTTTTTTCCAACTTGTAGTATCTTTTAAGATATCACCAGCAGGAATATATAAAGTTAAAAGCAAATACTGCCTTGAGTCAAGTTCAGCATTCATGTAGTTTTCTTAACAACAGCATAGAAGTGATTTGACATTGTCTTCTAGGCTTCTGGGAGTGTTTTTTTTCTAATCATTAATTTCCAACCTAGACTAAAACTCCAGGATCTTAGTGGTCTTCTATTTAATGATAATCACATCCAATCCAGCTTTTTCAGGACCAGCCAAGGTTAATATTTGATGCTGTGATAAATATGCTGGGACTAAAGTATTATTATTTCTCTTACCAATAAATCTTAATTAAAAAGAAAGGAACCGCATGTATTATCGTTAACAGGTACATTACACGGACAAATCATTTGAAATAAATTCAGAGTTTGAGTTCTTACGTTTGAAGCACTCTAAGTACAAAAGTAGCGGGAAGCTTCCTGCTTCTACTTAATTGCCTTCAGGATTTTATTTCTATTTAAAAATGACGTGATAGACAAAGCCAGAGCAACCATTCTGAAGACATTAAATAATGAAATGAAGATTTGTTGGCAGGAGGTTTAGAAATCAAATGAATTAGGATGCAGTGAAATCACTACAAATCATTCCAAGGTCTGTGAACACTGTGATAAAATACAAAAAAGATTGGTCATGAAGCAGCTCTTTTTGTCAGTGAAAATTTCATAATTGACAGGTCAACAAAACTCTCCTTGGCTTGAATCAAATTTTAAAGCAAAGTAGTATTTATTATTATTCTCCACAGCACCAGAGGGCAGGACAAGAAATAATGGTTGGAAACTGATCAAAGAGAGAAGCAACCTGGAATTAAGGAGAAACTTCCTAACTTCCTAATAGTGAGGACAATTAACGAGTGGAACAGCTTGCCTTCAGAAATCATGGGCGCTCCATCACTGGAGGTTTTTAAGAAGAGATTGGACAGTTGCTTGTCTCAGTTGGTATAGGTTCTCCTGCTTGAGCAAGGGGCTGGACTAGAAGTCCTCCAAAGTCCCTTCCAGTTTCTATTCTATTCTATTCTATTCTATTCTATTCTATTCTATTCTATTCTATTCTATTCTATTCTATTCTATTCTATTCTATTCTATTCTATTCTATTCTATTAAAGGAAAGAAAGTAGATGAATTGCTGATTTTAACTCTCTCTTTGTTCCTCTCTCACACCCAGGTTAAGAAATTGACTTTGAAGAGGTAAAAAATTCTTTATTTTGAGTGTCTTGATAACAGCCCCCTTTTTCTTTTTTTTTTTAACTGATCTCATAGTTCTGCAAGGCAGCAGGGCTGAGCCATCCAACATGTCAATTACCAAGGCCTGACAGGCAGAATGAAGTTTCTTTTCTTTCAAGATGATCCTTGAAGGCTTATGCAATTTGAGGCTACAGAAGAATAGGCTGACTCACTCATGAGATAAAACATATCAGCCTGCTCTTGATATTAGCCTTGGCTTTTCTAGGCAGTGAGAAATGTTGAGTGCCCCCCGGGTTTTCATTTTACAGCTTCAGAGGTGATGGATTTTTAAAAAAAATATTTTTTGTTTGTATAAAAATAAACCAAAATCACTAGGAATACGTAGGCACTCCTAACACAGCAACTGCCTTCACCAGTAACTTGCATGTTTTCACAGTGCATTTCATCCTACATCAGCAACTGCTAACATTTCTGTTTCTTCGAATTGGAAAATTACGTCCCCTTTTTTCTGTTCAAAGCCCTTTCCTTTTCTGGTAGCTCATCCTTTCTATGATGTGTCCCTCGAAGTGGCAAAGAGAGATCTCAGATTGTACAGCACTAAGAGGAGTTGCCAGAGGAGTTTCACATAAAGAAGCCACAACAAATGGAGGACAATATGAACAAAGAAGCTGCGTGCTTAGCTGTAGGCAATGGGGGGAAACCCACAAATGATGTATTCTGAGAGATCTCTTCTCCTAGGTGACTGAGTGACTGCTTCCTTTGAGTAAACAGAGACTATAGAAGTAATATAAGGCAGCCAGGTTTCAAGCAGTGAGTTCTTTAAATGAAAAAAATGGGGGGACATGGTGGCTCAATGATTAGAATGCAGTAGTGCAAGCTAATTCTGCCCACAACCGGGAGTTCAATCTTGACCAGCTCAAGGTTGACTCAATCTTCCATCCTTCTGGTTGGTAAAATGAGGACCCAGCTTGTTGGGGGCAATATGCTGACATTGTAAACTGCTCAGAGAGTGCTGTAAAGCACTATGGAGTGCTATACAGTATATAAGTCTAAGTGCTATTGCTAAATTTATAAATAAGGAAAATGAACAAGAATTTCCCAGTGGAAATGGGAATGTTTCAAAAAGAACTTCCAACAGATTTCTCTCTCTAAATGAATGGCTTGTACTTAGCCAACTGACAGCCTGACAAAGAAGAATATATGCCTTCCTGCTGTAAGAAACAAACATAAGCAGAAATAGACTGTAGATGTGACATGCAATGTTTCTGATTAGTTAATAACCTGGCATATATTTGTACCAAGCACAAGCTTGTTGCAATCTCTGGTGAAAAAGTCAGAGGACTGCAGCAATACATGGCCATACTTCAGTTGATATATGACATTTTATCTCATCAAGGAAAGGAAGCATTATAACAGAATAACGGAACAATCAAGTAAAGGAACAAACTTGGAATATAAAAGTAACAGAATCATGATATATAAAATATGTTCTGCAGCATTTGTAGTCAGGGACAATGTTGAATCCTACACAAAAGAAGCAGGCTCTGAGTCTTCAGAGAAAGAGGAAGAAATATTGTGAAACTAGAGGAAGAATCCCTGAAGAACAGAGGGGATGTAACTGTGACCTGCAAGAAGGCAAAAAGAAGATGCTCTCTTCAGTTGCTGATTCACTGCTATACTGAAGGAACCTATCAACTAGTGAATTGTGCTGGCTGCCAAGATCAAGGAACAACAATGTGACAAAACAACTGTCAGAGCTTATGAAATTCACTGATCATTATCTCTTTCTGCTAATATACCTTTCAGAGTGCAAAGAATTGCTATAAATATCAAAGTTCTACGACAATGTTCAAGTACCAGAGACCTCAGGTGGTGTTTTTATTCATCCTTCCAGTTCAGGAAAAGAAAGGAAAAGAAAAGTATAGGATACACTCACACACACACACACACACACACACACACACACACACATGAGGTATATGAGAGAGAGGGGGAAGGGAGAGAGAGGGAAAGAGAGGGAGAGGGAGAGAGAGGGGGGGGAGAGGGAGAGGGAGAGGGAGAGGGAGAGGGAGAGGGAGAGGGAGAGGGAGAGGGAGAGGGAGAGGGAGAGGGAGAGGGAGAGAGAGAATGGTCTGGGGCCATAGTTTAAGTTTCCTAGATCAAAGTTTCTTAAAGCCTTTTGTGCTCAAAATTTCTTTCCACTTACTTTTAAAAATTATGGAGGCTCTCCAGAAGAGCTTTTCTTTGTATGGGTTATATTTGTCGATATTTACTAAAAAGTAAAACTAAAGTTGATGTATGCATAGAACATTTATTGAATCATGAAAAAAGAACAATATTAAACCCACTAGATACTAACTTTAACCTAAATAAAATATTTTTCATAGCAAAAACCTATATTATTAACAAATAAAAATAAGAATATTGTTTTAAACTTTTGCAAATATTTTCAATATTTACAAATAATTTTGATTCTGTGGGCCATTTCCATCTTTCAGGACCCTAGGAATCCTTGGACTCTTTAAGAAACACTGACCTAGAAAATTATTGAAAGTGTGTATAAAGCGTTCAAAAGAAAATTAGAGTTCTTTGAAGAAAAGTTGAAATAGTGGTGATAAAAAATTTGAAGAATTTTGACTCGTACTGATGATATTATGTAGTTGGATAATGAAATATCTCCAGGCTAGCAACCAATCTCAGAGAGCTCCAAAGAATTTGAATTCTACTTTCATAAAAATCTTTGTTATTTTTGTTGTTATTGTGGTTTGTTGCATAGTCAGCCAGATGTTTTCAAACTGGATTTGGTATTTTTGTCCACCTTTTGAGTTCTTCTCAAGGACTTGGGCTAGGCAGATATTGTTCTTCGATGGTGTTGAGGGTATTGTCACAATGTCACAGCATGTCAGTTGTTTCAAGTAAAACTGCCTTTTGCAATTGACTGATGGTGACTTTGTTGATGCTGATGTTGTTCAAGGATTCTCCACTTGTTTTGGATTACATCCAAGGTACCTATTACATCCATCCATCCATCCATTTTGCTGGTTAATCTATTTTGAGAGAACCCTTTCTTAAATTATTGCACACATTGGAGTAGATAAGCCAACACTCGTTTCTCCTGTTTCTCCAGGCAAAAAACCCCAGAGTGAATCACACAGGGATCAAACTTTGCCTGTACAAAGTGAGAGGCCTGACAGAATTGCACTCTCAGCTTCCTCAGCTATAAGGTAGAATAGGGAAAATGTCTTTTTTGCATAGTTCTAACTATATTGAAAATACTGTGATTGAAGCACCTAATGAAGAATTTAGGTTCTATGGATTCCTTTTCAACAGAATTTGACATGCATATTTAACATTTAAGGATGAACAATCCTTCTGATGTTTTGTGTGTTCATATCTGTTTGCTGCAGTTGGACTACAACTGTGTAACCTCAACCCAGTTCTAAGCATAATTGTGGCTAGCAAATTCAATTCTAATGCCTCTTAACTAGTAAAGCCTTTAAAATGATTTTAATTATCTGTTACCCTACAAGCAATATTAAAAAGGAACAAGACTTATATACAATTATCTCTAAGCACTCATATTTCTGCTATCCATGCTCAAGAGCAGAGGTGGGTTCCTACCGGTTCGGACCGGTAGTATAGAACCGTTAGTAATGTGGCGGCCTGGGTCGCTGGAACTGGCAGTGACCCAGGCCTGCCACGCCCCCAAGCCGGTTCTCTCGGCAGCGTTGTAGGCGCCGCCATCTTTTTTGCTTCTCCGCATGCGCAGAAGCTTTTTTTAAGTACTGCGCATGTGTGACATGCACGCGTCCGCGCGGCGCATCCCTGAACGAACCAGCAGTACCTGAATCCAGAACTCACCCCTGCTGAAGAGGATTATCAAGTTATTTCTTTTTCTATTGTCAGTTCTCTAAATAAAACAACAAGGACCAAATTCTCTGAACTTTTAGTATCAGGAAAGTGCAATGAAATTCTGTGGGGTTTTTTCTTTTAGTCTTAAATTCAAAAACCACTGTATTTATCACTGATTGTAATTTAACTTTAGTTAAATTGTATTATTTAGAACTGAATTTGTGATGTCAAGATAATAAGAAACTTATTCAGTCTGATTTAAGAGCTTAGCTTGATGATGTTGCTTCGTGTGGTTGCTTTCACTATTTCCAAGAGACATTTCCGAAAGACATTAGTGGCTATATGTTACACATATTTGTATGTCGTGAACAAGAAAGCTTTATTTCTTTCTAAACTAAAGAAGAAAACACTTAGAAGATTGTCACTCATTATCTTAATATATGCATACAGGAGAACCTATTATTTAGAGAGACAATGGGAACTCTTCACTGGATACATTCAAGTAAAAGCAGGATATTCATTTGATAAGCTGCTTTAATTTAATTTGGATTCCCACAGTAAGCAGGAATTGGCTTCATTGACCTAAGTGTCCTAATTCTGCAGACACAGCTGATTGGATGATTTTTTTGATTTAATAGTGATTCTTCAAATTATAATTGAATCCCTGCCTGGTATAATCTTTGTCACCTCCTGCTACTGAAGACGTGTCAGAGTTTTGCAGCGTGACTAGTATTATGAGATAAATCCAGGAGCAAAACACAGCACACAGCACACAGAGCCTTTAGATTATTAACAGTGATTTATATACAACTAAATATAAATATACATAGACATGGTAGATACCTTATACAGCTATGGACACAGGGGGAGCAATGAGATACACGACGAGAGAGAGAGAGAGAGAGAGAGAGAGAGAGAGAGAGAGAGAGAGAGAGAGAGAGAGAGACACTCTCTCCATGTCTTGTTTTTGTCTACCAGAAACTGCAACTCCAAGCAAAACGAGCAGCACGACAAGAAATGTTTATCCAGGGAGAAATTCCAAAAGTTGTAATTAAGCAGCCAAGACAAAATCATTGTTGCCTTGGACAACATCTGGCAACGTCCCCGTTTCCTGTGTTGTTGTTCTCCTTGTTTTGTTCCCTTATTTTGTTGCTTTCCTCCAG
>QLTV01001804.1:33303-50306 GCA_003457575.1 Thermophis baileyi | reverse complement strand
CTGCCATTTGGGTTCTTTTACCCTCTGCGCATGCGCAAAGCATTCTGCGCATGCGCAGAGGGTAGAAGAACCCAAATGGCGGCGTCCGGGCTACCAGCTGACGGCGACCCGCAGGCACGGCCGAACCGGGACCTTTTTACCCCTGCAGTGAAGGTGGCACCAACATGGCGGGCTAACGCGCGCGGCGACCCCTGTGAAATGGTCGTTCGACCCCCAAAGGGGTCGCGACCCACAGGTTGAGAACCGCTGATATAGATATTTCAGAGGTGATAAGCCTGTGGGTATTTAGATGTTGCTATTGAATGTCCACTTAACACTGGCTATTTGATTAGATTTACTGGGAATTGTAGTGCACAGGTTCTGTGAAATCACAGGTTTCTTCTCTTATTTGTTTGCCAGCTAAAGGGCAAAGATATGTATGCTTCATTGGCAACAGGATCATGTCCAAAATGTTGCATGGTTCTCCTCTTTGGCAAGAGGACCATCTCCAATATTACATGGTTATAGAGCTACTTTAGCAATCAAATTTATTGATTGAGTTCACACAACAAACCATACTTTAAATGTAGATTAATAAAAAAAGAAGTGTTCATACAGTATAAACAATGAACAATGCCCAAACAAATGAACTATGTTATAGCTTAACATGATGGCTTCATCAATGCAATATGCTAAGACAGTGACTGAGTTTCTACTTCATTCTGAGCTACCATATATCCAGTTCCATTTTTGTTTGGTCTACAAGTTGTGATACCTAAGTAATTGGGCAATTTGGGGGTAACCACTCTCTGCTCACTCTCAGTATACAAATATTCTCTTTCATTGGTACTCTCTGCTCACCTAAGTTAAAATGCTCTAGACTGCTCTTTCTGAACAGTCTTGCCCTCAAAGGAAAGGTTGGAGACAGGATGAAAACTGATCACCAAGGTGGAATCTAGCAATGATTTCTTAAGGAGAGGGTGAACCACAACCTCCTTAAATAGCTGAGGCATTACCGCCTCACTCCAGAACCATCAGCCAGGGGGGACATGGATTTAACATACAGATGGCCAAGCTTACATTCTCTATGATCCTAGAGAATGTAAGCTTGGCTATCTGTATGTTAAATGGTATATGGTTGTCTATTTATAAATAGACTGGTTCTTGATTAGATGTGTCAGTTTGCAGTTTTATACAGCAAGGTAGATGAGAGCTTTTTCCATGGTCTAAGCAACTTTTTTTTTTCAACAAGCAGTTCTTTGAACAAGCATTTTCTGATGAAGTACCTTGATTTTCCTAATTTCTTTCATTCCTCCCAGGGTTTTTTTTTAGTATTATTTTCCTTGAAAAACATATATACAAATGTATTGATCATATTCATTATGATTTTCATTCAAACATAGTGAAAAACATTGGGGAGTGCTTAATCTTAATGAAATAATAATTTTTTCTGACAGAAAGCTGAAGTTCGGATGTCTTATCAGAGACATTATTGGAAGCAAAGATAGAATTTTAAATTATTTACTCTGAATGGTTTTATTGACAGGGAGACTGTGGTTCAATAGTGAAAAATATATTTTCTGTACAAACAGTCCTTCAATTTAGTTGCTAGCATTTCCAAGACAAAAGCATCACACCATAAGGATGGGAAAAGCACCCCCTACATACATCCTGGAGATCCAGACACAATCAAAGGGCACAAAAAAATCCCTGGCCTAGATAAATTAAAAAAAAATGATTTTCTATAAATCATCTTCTTAAGATATTTGTTGGCTATCTCAAAAATTTGGGAAGGTAGATAGATACAGATACAGATTAACAGAGTTGGAAAGGACCATGTAGGTCATCTAGTCCAACCCCCGCCCAAGCAGACCCTACACCATTTTTAACAGATGGCAGTCCAGTCTCTTCTTGAAAGCTCCCAGTGTTGAAGCTCCCACAACTTCTGAAGGCAAGCTGTTCCATTGGTTGATTGCTCTCACTGTCAGAAAATTCCTTCTTATTTCTAGGTTGAATCTCTCCTTGATCAGTTTCCATCCATTATTCCTTGTCTGGCCTTCAGGCGCTTTGGAAAATAGCTTGACCCCCTCCTCTCTGTGGCAGCCCCTCAAAAATTGGAACACTGCTATCATGTCTCCCTGGTCCTTCTCTTCACTAGACTAGCCATGCCCAGTTCCTGCAACCATTCTTTGTATGTGATATGGTATATTACAATATAATAATAAATAATTTAAACATGCAACTGGAGCATGTCCAGTGGACAATGTAATGAGATCTCTATAAAAACACTGTATTATTTTTATTTATTATTCAACTCCTATAAATGTTTTAAGTGTCTTTAGAATAACTTTAAATCCCTACATTAGCCATGCAGATGTCACTTGTAAAACAGTTGTCCTATTGTTTACTTATGTATTTGATTTGCAACTTATCTTTCGTAATAAAAAGTTCAAGGAAACATATCTGATTGTCCCAACACCATTTTATTTTCATGAGATTTCTTTGAGTTAAGTTAAATCAAAAGATGGAAACATAACTTGAAGCCACCTATTTTTTAAAAAACCTTACAGAAGTTTTATAGTAATTTGTCTCAAAATTATGTTTTTCATCATGAAGACTGGAAGGCATCACATTGATGAAAGTTATTTTAAACTAAATAAAATTTTCTTAAACTGATCTAGGTTCCACCTATCATTTTCACAGTATAAGAGCAGTTCAAGGATGTAGTGTGCTGTTTAATACCCACTTTGAACTATTCTAGAATGTTCTACATCATGGTGTCTTTAAAAACGCCACAAAAATATTGCTGTAAAACATAGAGCTATACGCTGATGAGAACCCATTTGTCAAGTTAGATAGTATCAATGCAACATCAATGTTATTGGTTCTCTGCTTTCTTCTAGACTTAATTCAAAGACCTGTTATTGGAATTAACTAAGATTAGTTTATAATCTGCAATAATTAAAAATAAGTGGCATAAATATGCACCAAGAGCCAAATGCTGCTATCAAATTTAATGTAATAGAAAAATTATTTTAAAAACATGAAGAGTAATGATATATAATTAACTTACTTTTAATTCAGTATAAATTTAAATAAATCAATAATCTTTATTCTGCCCCATCGTCATCTTTGTCTTGTCCACTAAAGTTTGCACCCAGTGTCCATTTAAGTCTTCCTGGCCCTCTGCCATCATGCAATCACAATTCAACAGCAAAATAGTCAATTGCTTCGGTGAAATATAGGACTTTTTAGAAGAAATTGAGAACAAAGAATTGCTTTCTGGTCCCATTCTCACTCTTAAGCCCCCCCCACACACACACACACGCCAAATAAAAAAAGTTTGAAGGAGCAGCTAATGAAGAGTATTGGACAGTTTTGCCTTTCCCAGTTCTCTTGTTCCAAAAACTATAAACAACTTCTTTGAAATTCAGCCACATTCCTTCCAATGACGTCACATCAATAGAAGTCTCCTATGACTCGCCAGGAGGTTCAAGGGGCTGAGTTGTAGTCTTGTACTAGATAACTGTCACACTCCAGTTATGATTATCACAATTAATAGCAATTGTACCTAATGTTTGATTCTAATTCCAGAACAACAAGATGAACTTTGTATAAGTTTCCTATTATTACAACAATATGATGATAATCTGCCTCATGACCTTAATCAGCTATCCCTTTACTATTAATGAAGAGAAATGCAGATTTTAATTAATAAACCACACTATGTAAATGTAGCAGGGGGGAGGAGGGAATAAAAGGAGGGTTTAGGAGGAAGGGGTGGAGACAGAGGGAGTGCAAGGGGAGGAAGGTGGGGCTTGGCTGGAAAAAGAAAGAAAAAGCCGGAAGAAGAGGAGAGGTTTGTGAGCCAAGCGGTGGGGGGGGGGGGAATAAGGGAATAGGATAGCAGAAGCTTTTGTGAGCCAAGCTGAGGGAAATAAGGGAATAGGATAGCAGAGGCTTTTGTGGGGCAAGCTTGAGGGAGATAAAGGGATAGGATAGCAGAGGCTTCTGTGGGGAAAGCCTGAGGAAGATAAGGGAATAGGGTAGCAGAGGCTTTTGTGGGGCAAGCTCGATAAAAAAGAAAAGCAAGTCTTACTTTGAAAATGTGTGCTTTTACCCAGCCTTTTATCATTACATTTGTCTTGTAGTGTGTTAAGCAGAACAGGTCTGTTAGCTAACAACCAAACTCAGAGAGCACCAAGGACTCCACAGTTCAACCCTGAGCTACAAACATTCTCTTCTATTACACCAGGTCTCAGTTCCAGGAAAAGGTCATATTTTTAGCATATCTATTTTGTCACGCAGTTTCTAGCTATTGGGCTCCACAGTAACCTTGACAGTGAAAGGACCTTTCTCTTTGACATTTGAAAACATTCCTTGGTAATGTAAAGTTCAAGAATGACTATGGTACATGAAAGAGAACATATTTTAAAATCAAGCTATTCCTCAAGAAAGCATTACCAGCAGGTACTTTCATTGGATGTCATCATCCAACACAACAATACCTGCTACCATATAATTGTAATAATATACAAAGGATTTGTTGAACCAGAGTACATTTATCACACTTTTTTTGTTTCTCCTATGGCAATAAGGTTAGACTGAAGAAATTCTGTATTTTGCTTTATATTATTGTGTGAGCCACCCCCGTGTCATCTTTGATGAGATGGGAGGCCTGAATAAATATAAATAAAAATGCTGTTGGTATGGAAAGAAATATCTTAAATTACAGATCTTTTGTCATCTAAACAATTTCTTCCATATCAACAGCATTTTTACTGGAGCACAGCCACATGTAGGTTGTTGAGATTCATATATATCCATGTCCGTTGTGTTGTCTACATTAGGATAGAAGAAGTTTGGTCCATTGGGTTCCTTTGAGATTTTTTAAAAGACCTTTTAAATATTCATATCCAATAAGCACAACTATTTTCTCTTCCTAAATTGCCTTTTTCTTACACAACTTGCAAAATGATATGTTCTTTCTTCAAATGCATTTTTCACAAAATGGTTTCGTGGTGGCACAGTGGTTAGAATGCAGTAATACAAGCTCTGTATTCCACTGCCAGGAGTTCGATCCTGACCAGCTCAAGGTTGACTCAGCTTTCCATCCTTCCCAAGGTCAGTAAAATGAGAACTCAGAGTGTTGGGGACAATATGCTGTCTCTGTAAACCACTGAGAGAGTATTGTAAAACACTATGAAGCAGTATATAAGTCTAAGTGCTATTTCTATTGCTACTATTCCTTATTTTCTATGAAAAACTTGATTGATAGATTGATTATGTGCCTTCAGGTTGGTGTTGACACCTAGTGACCACATGCATAGATTTTAATCCATAATGAAACCTTAACCTGATATTTTAAGATTTTCAATAGTGCACTCATTGCTACTGTAACTAAGTCTATCCACCTTGCGGGATAGGGTGGATGAATAAAAGTCATCCTTTTATTCTCTTTTCTTTCCCCATTCCCAGTATTCAGGTCTTGCATAATGTATTCAAAGTAGGATAATTGGAGTTTGGTCATTTGTTCCTTAAGTGGGAACTCTGGGTTGATTTATTATTGTATAATAATAATCTCAGGCATCTTCTCCAATACCAAAGTTCAAAAGCATCAATACTCTTCCTATATTTTTCCTTCAAAGTTCAACATTTGTTTTTTAAATGTCACATGAAATACCATGACTTGTACAGTTTTGTTCTAGGTGTAGTGCAGGAGTGGATTACCATTGCCTTCTTCCACACAGCATTAATTGTCACTAAAGTGATTGTTTGCCTCCACATCTTTTTATGTCACTGCTGCACATTAAGTCCATCATATTAATAAATAATTTAGAACTTAAACTTTTAAATTAAACTTAATTCTCTTTATCAGTTTCCTGAAACCAGCACGGATAAGAAGCAACAGATTTGTTCCATGAGAAAGTTGTCTTTATAAACTTGTTATTTGGGGGTGTGGGGAGTTGGTTAAATCAAAAGGCAAGAAAGTAAATACAATATGTGATTATGATAAATACTGGTACAAAAATGCTACTAATAGAAGGGAGCATTAGCTGTTATTATTGTCTATTGTTACTGTGAATGGAATTCACAATAACCAGTAAACGGACAGTAAACGCTCAGTTCTATTTAGTTTCCCTGACTCTACCCTGACAAAAGGGATTACAGGGTCATAAAAAAATATATCAGTAGCTGAAAGACCTTCCCAACTTGGGTGACCCTGCTGGGAATACATGCTCTTGGCATTCACTCCCAATATTTGTTCTCCTGCCAACTTCAACATTTGAACTATCTTATTTTATAATCTTCTCCATCTCATTCTTCTCCCACTATCCCAATAGTCACCCTATCGGGAAAATGGACAACATATAAATTAAATAAATAAGTAAAACTCTCTTTCCTAAACCATCTAGGATGGACAAGAGCATTCATGTTAGGGGAACATTCAAATCTCAAACACATTTTAGTCACGGGAAACTGCTTCTAATATTACCTTTGTCCCTAAATTTATTTTAGATAAATATAATTAAATGTTTCAAAGAATATCATAACCAGTTGTATAAAATTACAAAGCTACTCTCTGTAACTCAGAGAATGGGTCAGTCTTTCTAACGTTAGACTCAATATGGAAATCAACACTTAGCCCTTCCCTACCAAAAAGGAAGAAATTCCCTTAATCTCTCATCCTAGAAGTAGTGACTTCAGCTCATATAGCAATAGCAGTTAGACTTATATACCGCTTCATAGTGCTTTACAGCCCTCTCTAAGCGGTTTACAGAGTTAGCATATTGCCCCCAACAATCTGGGTCCTCATTTTACCCACCTCGGAAGGATGGAAGGCTGAGTCAACCTTGAGCCGGTGAGATTTGAACCGCTGAACTGCAGCTAGCAGTCAGCTGAAGTAGCCTGCAGTGCTGCACTCTAACCACTGCGCCACCTCGGCTCTTATAGGGCAGCTTCATATGCCTAAACAGGCAGATGACTGTTAAGCAATCATTTGTTTCTTTACAAAGAGACCTGTGAATTTTTAATATCCTGGAAATATGAGAAGTAAAACTCTAGAAAATAAGTATTGTTCTTTCCTGATGTACAATTCCTAATGTAAATTCTTTTTTACATCAAAAATATTCTATATGAAAAACAAACAACATACTTATTCTTATCATATACCAGTCAATGAAGAAAACAAACATTCTTATTACAATCTGCTATTTGAACATAAGATTTTAAATTTTTCTTGCTATGATAGAGAAATTAAGTTCCGCAAAATTCTTCTGAAAGCACAGGTCTCACTTCTCTCCTGATTAAAGGTTTTCAAACTCCCATATTATTTTATCTGTGGATAAAGACTTTGTTCATGGGGTATTTTCCTATTTGCTACCTTATATATTGGGCAAGGAGTTTACCTACATCATAATATTCAGAAGTATCATATAGCACAGACCACACTAGAAAATGTTGAATTTTTTTTAATTCAGTGTATGAGCTGTTAAGGTATGTGCAGAGTAACCCTTGAGTAACAAGGATATGCACATAGAAACGTTATGATAGTAGATATGAATAACTATTCAGCCACACACAGATACACTAAATTGAGTTAAAATTTACTTTAAGAAATAGCACAGTCCAATAAACAGTCCAGGTCATACACGTTTAAATCCGTAACTAGCTAGAATAACAGTCCAAAGAATTACAAGCTTTTCCAATTACAGAGTCTTCTTATCAGTTGCCTTTGTCATGCACAGTAAACAAAGATATTACAATATAAGCACAGCTTAGATACAACAGAGACTGGAATATTAAATAGAGCATGTCAGAGAGAATAAGCTATGAACTCTAGCTCCCTCTTATGGCAGTTTGCAACACAATCAACCAAGCAGAATACAGCACAAATCAATACAGTGATATTGTTTTAAATATACATACATACATTGTTGGTTTATATATTGCCAACCCAACTACATGGACAGAGACCTAACATTCTCCCCTTTGGGTAGGTCAATATATAATACGTTACATCTTTAAACCATAATTTTCACAACATTCTTTATGCTCAATTGCACCTTGAGCTTTTGTGAAATGATCTGCAATATTATGTTCAGTCATGCAGTATTCTAACTGAATCAATTTATTTTGAACACACTGTCTAACATTCAAATATCTCAAATCAGTATGTTTAGACCTTGTTTTAACAGCTAAATTAGTTTTTCATTAAAAATCACTTTCAAGGGTTATTGTATCCAATTTTTCTAGTACACAGTTTTGTAAAAAATAATAATCCATGATATCCTGTGTAAGGAAGTAAAATGTGTGTGTTCAGGTGACTTGTTCCTGTTCTTCAACGATGAATTTGGAAAACTTTTTGTGAAAACAAAAAAAGAAGAAATAGAAATAGGAAAAAAACTTACATAAATGGGAAGTGTTGCTGATCTAAAATTTTCAATTGGTTGTTGTCAAGTGAACACCACCAGCAAAATATAGCACTGAACTTTGTTTAGCAGTGTTATAAATGTTGACTATTTCTTTCTTTTTATAGCTTTACTCGTGCAACAAAATGACATATTTGGTGCTCATAGTAAAATTGCCTCAAGTTTTATGGCTTTGACATGTATGTATTTCAGGGAAAACAACTAGAATGACCTTGCAAAAAAAAAAATCTAATGACAGCTAGTCTGTTTACCCAATAATAAAACTCAGCTCCTTTTCTAAAAATCAACAAGAAAACACTGCCCGCCAGCAAAAAAATAAATCCTTAAGATTGCGAGCATAAGAAAGAAAAACAATGCTTGATCACACAAAAGAGCTTTTTTATTTCAGCATTCTTTTCTCGACAATGGCCAAACAGACATCTTCACAAATTGAGCTTCTACTATTAGCTACATAAATCTGATTAAGATGGGAGGGTGTCATCATTAGCTAACCATGTTAATCTTAGTGGTTTTCTGACCATGGATGACCAATTATTTTTCTGCTGCATCAACCTTTTTCCTTGTCTGAATATAGCTCCATTTGGCTATTTACACAGCAAACCATCATATACCAAAGTAATTATATGCACATTGTTATTTCACCATGCAAATATTTCCATTACCCATTTGCATCTCAGAATTTGCACGATGATATTATGCATATTTCATCTTTCCACCCCACCCCCAGAACCCAAATATGTTAAATTACCATAAACTGTTCTCTTTCTAATTAGGAAGTTCTTCCCTATTATAGGACATTGTAACATCACTCAAATCACTGAATAAAGTTGGCACTATAACATCACTCAAATTGGAAAATGGGAGGGTCTGCTTTTGAAAAGCAGAAATGGAAGAGCATAGAAATTCACTAAGAACAATGTCACTAAAATGAAAAAGCTATGTTGTGATATCACAGTGCAAGCCCTATCTTCAATATGAGCAGTATGGCGTCACAAATATTGAAACAAATATTGAGATACAAATATTGAGACGCATTTCATCGCATAGAAGCCCATATGCAGAACAAATACAAAATCTTTATTTAGAAAAATGTTCTTCGCCACTCACAAATTGATCCTGTCAGAAGAGAATATTTGTAGATCAGAGCTGAACTGTGGGATTCTTGATGCTCTCTGAACTTGGTTGGGTTTTGTTTTGTTTTTGCAGATGTTTCATTACCAAACTAGATAATATCATCAATGTTAGTAAAGAGTGGGATTTGCTCTATTTTATATACTAGTGGCTTGTCCTGTCAGTGTTGGTGGGAGTGGTCTTGGTGGTTCCTTGATTGGGCTGTCGTTTATTGCTAGCTTGTTTGGCAATTCTTTGATTGCGATTTTGTTTGCTTCTTGATTGTTGATCTAATGTCAGTGTTGATTGTTGGTCTAATGTTAATCTATGCATCTGAGTGTTGATTGCTGGTGAGATGTTTTAGTCTTTTGTTCCTTTTTGGCTTTTTGTTTGTCTCTTTTGAACGGTATGTAGCAGGGGTGGGTTCTGGATCCTTTTGCTGCCGGTTCGCTCAGGGTCACGCCGTGCGCGGCAATCAAAAAATAGCTTCTGCGCATGCACAGAAGCAAAATCCAAGATGACAGTGCCCACGGAGACACCGACGGAACCGGCTCTGTGACATCATCGCCGAGCTACTAATGGTTCTAAGGAACCGGTTAGAACCGGTAGGAACCCACCTCTGGTATGTAGATGTTGTTTGTATCTATATGCCTATTCATGGCTGATTTGTCTGAATGCCAGATTTCCAGGCATTCCCCAGCATTTTTGGACTTGGCTTGGTCCAGGATGCTCACAGTTTCCCAATTTCCTGTCTTCATGTTCCTTCATTCCTTAGCCTTGATCTAATTTTTTACATGGAAAATCAGTGCAATCTACAATTTATGATATGCAATGTTCATTACAATGTTTTAATGTGATTTGGGGAACCTGAGGATGCCTTATTATTATTTCCTAGGCATCATACATTTTGGAACATAACCCATCCACTGCAATTAAGTGTAACATCACTCTCCAGCTACTACAACCTACACAATGATGATATCAGGAGTAGGAAAATTAGTACACTTGACATATATAGTTTCACACACATACACACCCAAATGACTTTGGGTTTTTTTAGATTATTATATTTTTAATAAATTAACCTGAATGGTGACATGCTAAGCAAAACACCGACCTCTAAAAACTTCTTTGTTTGCATAGATCATTTAGATCATAGATCACAAAAGCCAAATAGGCATTTTTCAGAAATAAAAAATGGTGGGTAGAGGAGTGAGCCCCCGTGGTTAAAAGTTTAGTCCTGACCAGTTGCTAGCAAACTATCTACAACCATTCTTCCTGTAACAAACAAGGGGAAAACCATTCTTCCTGTAACAAACAATGGGAAAAGAAAATCAGGTAAGTGTCAGGGTTCCGGATACCTTAATTAAATCATGAGCCTCGAGCCAAGCTTCAAAAGAAATCCAGTTATTTATTAGGAGCTTCACGTCCCCAAGCCAGCTCTGACCCTACATAATTTATGCCCCAATTATGACCCTGTTTCCACCCTCCCCCCAGGGTGTGTCATCAATCACATTCGCCAATGGAGCAACTTAACGGGTTGTAGAGGTCACTCCCGTCCGGCTGCTGTGGGTAACCCTTGGATACAGCCTTGAGAGAGATAAGCATGGAATGTGCCTCTGTCTTTGGCTGCCGTGCTGTTTTGCCAGTTTCCCATCCCCCCCGGCCTATGGCAACTCAAGAGCAGGCCAGGGATGCTTTGCGAGTTGACAGTAAGCCTATATCACTTTTCTCTAGCTACTGTAGGTGCCTTCCAGATAGACTAGGATTCCAACTCCCCAAATTCCCAACATGTTTTGATCAATTGGTCATGGCCATAAAGGTGAATTGAAAATTTTGATATTTGATATCAGATAGGGCTAACATAAACTAATATGGACCCACATAAAGGAAAATCCTTTACTTGGCTCCAAGTGAAATTAGCAACCAGAAAAATCCTATAAATGTTTTTTGTTTTTTTTTTAAAGGTAAATTGAAATCTGCCAACATTAAAAAGATGGGAATGGGGAATGAAATGTGGACATTTATTTTCTTTTATATCAGCGTTTCTCAATCTTGGCAACTTGAAGATGAGTGGACTTTGTCTCCCAGATTCTGGGAGTTGAAGTCCAAGTTCAAGTTGTCAAGGTTAAGAAACACTGTTTTATATTATATTTATATTGTTTTCACCAACTCATGAACTTCCCAAATGTGGTATATAATATAAAGAGATTATCCCAAAAGTGCTTCTTCAAAAGGCAACTGGACTTTGTTTTTTCCTTGAAGACGTTTTGCTTCTCATCCATTCTTCAGTTCTTTAGCACCTTTGGGATAATCATGATCTGGATGACTGAGAATCTCCATAGACATAAAGAGTTTACAATTCAGTATTATCATTAAGCTGCTTCTGTTCCTTTTTCTCTAGCCTTCATTGGCTTCAGCCTTGCTTGCCTTCACCCACATTTAATTTGACTGGCTGGTGCATAATGAGTAGTTGTATCAATACTATCATAGCACAGTTCTAGAAATTATATTATAGATCACTGCCATTATACAAGCACTCCGCACTGACTGCTGGCAGTGTGAATGAATGAGACTGAAGGCAACAAGTTCAAAGAAATAAAACAGTACTAAAAACAGTGTGGGAGCAAAAGGAGAATAAATGCTTTTATTCCAAGCCACATGATTATCGGCAGGTTTCACTTTATTAATTTGCTCAGCTATGTTGAGTATGTGAATTTAGAAATCATGGAATATTCAACGTCCTCATAAATAATGTGTAAATATCACTTGTACGTGTAGGCAAAGAATATTTTCTTTGGGGTTTTAAAAATACCTGCAAGTAACAGAATGGATGGGTAAAAATAATTTCTGTTATGTTTTTATAGCAATATAAAAATCATTGGTAGCATTTTCATTAAGTAGATAGAGCTTTTTAGCTATTACTAAAGAAGGTAGTCACTTACCTCCCCTTAGCAGAACAATTTTGCTTTATTTCATGCTGGGAAATTTTTTTCTCATACAGTGTAAAGTACCCTTCTGAACTCAAATTTATCATCCACCTCTCTTGATAGAAGCTTTTTGCCTAAGGGCTATAATAAACCAGCTTACCATTTCAAGCTAAGTTATCTTCTCGACTGAATAAAACCAACTCATTGCTCCACACTCATCTATTTGCACCGTTTATTATTCACAGTGTGCAGTTGTCGAATAGAAATGAATTCCCCTTTATCCTATTTTGTTTTGGTAGAGTACAACATTTTAACATTCCTTCAGCTGTGCTTATTTGATTCTGTGAAGTAATTCTGTGATTGTTTCAGATTGATAAGGTCGTAATTAGAAGTATCAGAATGTGACTGTTAGTAAAAAAAAAAAAACTACTACCTGACCATATATAGGTTTTCAAGTTTCTCCAGTTTATTGATGATTGTACATTGCAAACAACCCCATCCACTAAATTGTTTCCTTCCTGTGTAGAATGGAAGAGGATCCCCTAGCGTAGGGATGTCAAACTTGTCGTTACGTGATGCATCGTGACTTTTTCCCCCTTTGCTAAACCGGGGGTGGGCGTGGCCAGCGCATGATGAATCTGGCTCGTGGGCTGCGAGTTTGACACCCCTGCCTAGCGAGTTACTTTCCATCCTTATTCTGCTAATATTATGTAACAAAGGGGTTAAGGTTGCAATGATCAAATCCACTCCTTTTGAGATTCTTTCCAGTGGCACTGAAAAATTATGTGTCTTTTGATAGATGTAGATATCTCCTGAGGTCAGATCTGCTCCCATCCTTTTGGCCTTCCAAAAGGCCTTGAAGATATATCATGCCAACTAGCCTGGAGCCCTAATGGAGGTGTGGCACATTAGAGGTGGGTGATGGAATAGAGAACAGCCCACCTCCTCCTTGTGTGAAATTTAGTCCCTTCTTTTCCATCCTGCTCAGTTTTATTTTAATTGGTTTTTTTAATTGTAGATCTTTATTTATTGTTTTCATTGTTTTATAAAGTATTTTATTCCATGTCTGTAAGCTGCCTGCAGTCACCTTTGGTGAAATGGGAAGAAAGAAAGAAAGAAAGAAAGAAAGAAAGAAAGAAAGAAAGAAAGAAAGAAAGAAAGAAAGAAAGAAAGAAAGAAAGAAAGAAAGAAAGAAAGAAAGAAAGAAAGAAAGAAAGAAAGAAAGAAAGAAAGAAAGAAAGAAAGAAAGAAAGAATATGTAAATCATATGCATTCGGTTCTAATCGTCTTTTCTCTCTGTCACCGCCTTTGCTTAACTTTAGTCTCATTTTCTCTTGATGTTTGATATTTGATAAATAAATCTCAAGTTTTGTTTTGTTTTGTTTTGTTTTGTTTTGTTTTGCTAAATAAACTGAATGGCTTGTGTGCTTGGTCTGATCTGCATATCAATTGACTGGGAGTATGTTGGGTGCAAAGTACACTGAAAATTAGCTACAATAATTTTCTGTTGTGTTGCTGTTTCAAGTTCCATAATTTATTATCAATATTGGAAGAGGATTATGTTGCTTCATTCTCTACAGCAGAGGACAAAGATAATCAGCAAAAATCACTATGAGGATCAATGTTCCAAGAGACACCTCTGCTAGTGCCTCCCTGAAATCATGATGCTTTTTTTTTTTTAAAGATTATTGTCATTAAATATTCATTTGAAATAATGGGGGGGAAAACCAGCTTCCAGCAATATATTTATTTACAAGGAAGCCACAGGGTCTTGGACAGGTCTTAGAAGCATTGTTAGAAAATAAATCTATAGTGGGTGACCATAGCTTCATGCTTTCTTTGGCAGTATATTCTCAGAAAAAGAGACAAGCTGAGTTGATGGGAATAGAATTTCATGAGTTGGGGCCACAGGCAATAAGGCTTAGTTGACAACCAATTTGTTCTCCCTGTCAGGCTTTTAAGTATGATCCCAAAATATCGACATATTTCTAGGGGGTAGAAACAGTTTGTCAGATGATCTGAAATTACACTGTTTGGGGCCATTAGAGATCAATGCCTGCCTTTTGTATTACCCAATTAAGCCCTAGATTTCAGGATGAATTAGTGGCTGGAAAATCCCAATTTAATTTGATGGACTTACATGAATGGGAAAGCAAAAGTTATATAAACAAACATCTGTTATCACTGGATGCATGAGGGCTAGAAATAAGGGGAAAAAATCCAGATTTTAAATAGCAATCACCTTTCCTATTTCAGTCAGAAACTTTCAGCTAACTTATATGACTTCTTTTTCTTGGAAGACAATAAAGATACTGTCCCTGCCTATGCTTACCATTGTTTGTAGGAGGCGAATAGCAGCACTATACAGTAGAACCTCTGGTCATGACCATAATCCGTTCCATGACTTTGGTCGCAACCTGATTTGGTCATGACCAGAAGCTGCACATGCGCGTACCAAAAAAAAATGGCGTGGAAGGGGAAATCGCCGCAGCTGTGTTTGATCACCACCCGAGTATTTGTTCGCGAGCAGATGCAAACATTTTGCGAAATTTTTGGTCGTCACCCGATTTGGTCGTGGTCAGAAGCGTTCGTGACCAGAGGTTCTACTGTATGTTGATAAACCAACAATGGTGTCCAATAATCCAGGTGACCTCCTCTCACCAAAAACTTGTCAGCTGATTTTTGAAACAGTTGAAGTTTCCAAAGTATGCTCAAAAGAATATTCACATAAAACCAAATCACCTTTGTACTTATCCTTTTTTTGTGTTTGTTGTTGCTCTTCATGTTTTGTTTCATTAGAAGTAAGATCCATCATCTAGAGTCATTCATAAAAGGTTTGGAATTTCAATACTCCAGGAATTGAGTATCAGATCTGAATGGAGCTTGCAATCCTTTTGAAATAAAACACACTTCTATCACACATCTAGGTATATAATCCAAAATTAATTTTCTTCACTTTAACAGTAGTGTTATTGCTTATATATAACCATTAGGAATCAAAAATCTTGTAAATCTATTGCCAGTTACCTAGGTTTTTGCCAATAAGACTAGTTCCACCTTAAATCTATCTTGAAGTCTCTAATACATGAGAGAATGAAAGATCAGTAGTCCTCAACTTATGACAAGTCACTTAACAATCATTTTAAATTATCATAGATCATCCAAAATTACTTATAACCCACTTTAAAGTTATGATGGCCCCAATCCCCCCTGCTGTCATGTGATCACATTTTGGCAACCAGTTCACATTGATGGCCATCATCACTATTTATTACATTTTTTTGCCAAACGTATCTGAGACCACTTGCAAACCACAATTTAGGTCACAGTATCTCCATCTTGTCACCATTGCAAAACTGTCTGAAATTTACAATTCAGGACTTCTTCAGTTTTCAGGGATGAGTACATAGCAGTTAGCAATAGCACTTAGACTTACAAACCACTTTACAGTTCTTTACAGCCCTCTCTATATTGTCCCCAACAATTTGGGTCCTCATTTTACCCACCTCAGAAGGATGGAAGGCTGAGTCAACCTTGAGCCTGGTGAGATTCGAACTGCCAAATTGCAGTCAGCCAGCAGTCAGCAGAAGTAGCCTGCAGTACTGCACTCTAACCACTGCGCCACCTCTCTACATAGAGAAAGAAGGTGAGCCAAAATAATAATTCTAGCTATTAGTGGTAGGTCTCTTCCAAATTTCAAGGTTGCTTCTTCTACTAAATTCATGAAAATGTCCAATCATCTTTTTTCTACTTTCCAAAATTGAAACTCTTAAAATGGGTCTTTCAGCTTTGACCCTGTATCTATTATGCTGCAACACAGAATGAAAAATAAATCAAGATTTAAAACTTACATGAAAAAAATTTTATGCTTTTAACACTGTAAGATACTTGTTTGTAGTGTTAACACCATCTGCTCTCAGTTGTAGAAAGAGTATTCATTGAAAAACTTTGCATATGCTACATAAAGGATGATAGTATAGTTCAGAATTGGTTCTTGTACCTTCATTTGTCCAGTTCAGGCATAAAACAATATCTTAGAACATTAAATCGGCCCTTATATGCAAATACCTGACCTAGCAAGAGAGATCTGCAGCACAGATGCAGATGCTTTCAATGGTCATAATGGTCTAAATCTCACTGAAATCCAGAAGCCTATTTGCATCCAGACTTATCAGATATGACAACATGACTGTCTAATGATAAAGTTTCCTTTCACTTCTGTTGGCAAACTGACCTAAAATCATTGATAAATGGCCAAGTATATAATGAAAAAAATAGCTATCTTCTGCAGTCCAGAAGATAATTTACAAAAATTGTAACCATTTTTGTCAAAATTATAAATATCTTTAGTCCTCAAAAAGCTTTTGTGAAATTGGACAGGCCACAGGCCAGCCAGCAATAAACAAAGAGAATAGCATTCATTGCCACTTGCATATATAGAAGAGAGAGAGGGAGATGGATGAGAGAGAGATGATGATGATGATGATAAGAGAGAGAGAGAGAGAGAGAGAGAGAGAGAGAGAGAGAGAGAGAGAGAGAGAGAGGGGGGAAT
>QLTV01001804.1:16092-33259 GCA_003457575.1 Thermophis baileyi | reverse complement strand
ACATACATACATACATACATACATACATACATACATACATACATACATACATAGACAATGATAAACTGAAGGCTAACAATGCATTTTCATTTGAAAAGTTTTTATCTTTTTAAGGTTGCCTTTTCTTCAAAATGCATGAAATGCAAGCCTTTCAATGATTCAAAGAAAAGAAAGCTAAGAACATTTTATTTATTCCATTCAAGGAAAGCTTTAATCTTTTCTTACCACTACAGTTCCAATGCAGATTGAAGACCTTACATGTGTAACTGGAACCAATTATTGATTTAAGAAGTGATTCCTTTTTGGTGGACATGTTGAAGTCAAAGTTAAGCATCTGTTGTGAAAGATCCAAATTGGATTCCCCTATTGAGTATGTGGTTTGGACTCAATAGCCCAGATTACTGTTTCCAGTTTAGGCTTTTGATGATTGTATGAATACTGGATCCATTAAAAGATACAAGCCATCTCTGGCAAGCTATATTCAAAGCAAAGAGAATCATATCCCAATTTGGATTACAAGAAGAAGAAAGATAAAAGATCTCTTTTTCCTAATCCAGTGCATGTTACTTTAGAATAGGAAAAAAGGCCAAGTAGCAAGCCATGTCCCTAAAGTTGCATTTATTTGGTCCTGAAATTCTTGAAGGAATTATACCAATTTTTATCACCCTTGCAAACTTAAAGAAATGTGGACTTCAACTCCCAGAATTTCTCAGGCAGGGTTGTTTTTCTGGGAGTTGAAGTATACACTTCTTAAAGTTGCAAAGTTGAGAAACACTATTATACCCACAAACACCAACTGTTAAAAATCAAGACTGTTTCTATTCACACAGCTTTGACTTTTCATCAATATTCGTTCTTAGTTTGGGAAATGTTACATAAATGATTAAAAAATGCTGTTAGGCACATAGACTAATATAAAAGCCATTCCTATGGCAGGGAAGATCTCCACACAGAGGCAAAGAAAAGAGCAAATAGTGTCTCTGTGCATTGCATTATTTGATATTTACTGGAAAAGATAACCTCATTTTGGTGGTTCTTTCTAGAATTGGTTACAAATGGTATTTTAAAATTCTCTGTCAATTCTTTCAGCAAAAGTATTAAGTGGACTATTGTTTCAAAAATACCAAGCTCCATCCATGATAATTTATTTTCTCCTTTAGAACCATTTCTAAAATAAATTCTCTTCTTTCAGACTAAGTAAGTCTTATTGGTGGGGGGTGGGGATGAAAAAATTTTTCTCTCTGAATTACTCCTTATTTACTGCTGATCTGAAGTGACAAACAGACTTTGCCTTCTTTCAGGTGTGTCACAGTGAGCAACCTGACCTGCAGAGAACTAAGCTGATTGAATATGCAGGATTGTCTTGCGTTCTGTGTTTTAGTCACACTGGAATCCGAGAAAGTATTGACAAAAAAAGTAGACTGACTGAAGGAAACTGCAGTTTAATAACAGACTCATTCTTGGGGTGTCTATCTTTTTTGTAGTGAAAACGGCACTGTTTACACACAACAGAGAAATCCCCAAATATATAAAGCTCTTTAAGAGCCGTGGTGGCACAGTGGTTAGAATGCAGTACTGCAGGCTAGTTCTGCTGACTGCTGGCTGTCAGCACTTCAGCAGTTCGGTTCTCATCAGCTCAAGGTTGACTCAGCCTCCAAACCTTCCGAGGTCAGTAAAATGAGGACCCAGATTGTTGGGGGCAATATGCTGACTCTGTAAACTGCTTAGAGAGGGCTGTAAAGCACTTTGAAGCACTATATAAGTCTAAGCGCTATTGCTATTTTTAATTACTAATTTAGGAGAGGGATTAAAAAAATGAGAAAAGCATTGAGAATTGGGCATATTCACTGAACATGTATCCTGACAATGGAAGAGTACATGGTTGATTGTTGAATATAAAACTAAACCTTCCTTCAGCTGTACCCATTTTGTGGCAGTTCTTGTGCATATAGATTTAGTTAGTTAGTTAGTTAGAATCTGGCAATGTTACATTAACCAGGAGACTGCAGTGCTATTACAAAGTAGTAATTTAGTTGGTGATGATTGTCAGTCCTTTATGTTCACACTCACGCGCTATCCAGAGTGCACTACAGGGGGCGAACTAGCTCCACACTCATAAAACTTAACAGCGTTCTGCAGTGTCATCTGGGACTTTTCCCATCACCAATGTCACCTTACATTCAGGCATTGCATTGAGGCAGGTCCAGCACCGGTTGGATTCATTTTGCTGCTCGAAGCACTGTTTTTCCCACCAAAGTGGTATCTATTTATCTATTTGCTTTGGAATTGCTAGGTTCGCAGAAGCTGAGGCAAGTGATGAGAGCTCGTTCCATCATATGGTACTAAAACTCAAATCACAGGAGTACAGACCTTCTTCAGCATCATTAAGCCACTCAGCCCCCGTACCTCCATTGTGGATATAGATATTACCGACAGGGTGTCAGTTCTGGAAGCCATTATTTCTGTTTGCTTCAACTGCCACATATTTTAGCCTGGGAAATTGGGAGGGTTTTTTTTGTTGGAGTGGTAGGAACTTAGTCATAACAAAAGTCCTTACTCAAGGACGAATGTGCCTGCACCTGCGTGGAGACAGTATCCAGTTGAACGTGAAGATTTGATTGGACCACGTGGTCAGCTTGTGGGTGTGGGCCAATGCCATGGTGGAACAATACATCAGATGTTATGTGGATTACCAACAAGATAATTGGGTTGACTTGCTTCCTTTCACTGAAGTGGCTTACAATAATGCAGTGCACAGCAGTATGGGACTGACGCCTTTTCAGATTACGAGTGGCATGGAATTTGTTCCTATGCCAGAACTACCGAGAGAACAGCCTTCTTCCATGACTCTAAATGAATGGATGGAGTCACTGAAGAAAGGCTGGGAGAATGCCAAAAAAGCCCTGACTGAAGCAGCCGAAGCCTACAAAAAACAAGCTGACAAGCACCGATCTCTCCAACCCCCCTTCCGGGTGGCAGATCCCATGTACCTTTCCACCAAATACATACGCTTGAGTTTGAAAAGTAAAAAGTTAGGGCCGAATTATTTATGTCCCTTCCCCATAATGAAAGTGATTAACCCAGTAACCATACAGTTAAATCTCCTCCGTATACTGGGAAAAATTCATCCTGTTTTCCACTGCAGCCTGTTAAAGCCTGCTGTGGGATCTAGATTGAGACCTCAGCCTGCTGCTCCCCCAAAGCCAATTGTAGTGCAGAGTGAGACTCATTATGAGGTAAAAAAAATTTGGACTCCAGACTGCAAAGAGGACGCTTGCAATATTTAGTGCATTGGAAGGGATACCCCTTGTCTGAAGCTACTTCGATGAAAAGTTGGGATATTCATGCAGACGCCTTAGTCAAGCAATTTCATGATAAATTCCCTGTTAAGCCTAAGGGTCCTCCAGGGAGGGAGAGGTGGTTAAGGTGATACTTGTATTAACCCCTGACTTTTATTTCATTCCAGGATTCATTCCTTTCCTGAGGGGGGGAAGCCTGTCAGTTCTGGAAGCCATTATTTCTGTTTTCTTCAACTGCCACATATTTTAGCCGGGGAAATTGGGAGGGGTTTTTTTGTTGGAGCGGGAGGAACTTAGTCATAACAAAATTCCTTACTCAAGGACGAATGTGCCTGCACCTGCGTGGAGACAGCATCCAGTTGAGCGTAAGATTTGGATGGATGATGTGATGAACTTGTGGGTGTGGGGCAGGGTTGTGAACTTTCAGCTGGGTGGGGAAAACCTGGAAGCTTTCAGATTCGGGTTTCCCCAGATGTGCCAACATGACATCTCTAATAAATTGGAACTTTGAGGAACTTCTAGCCTCAGAGTTTTATTTCATTGGGGGTGTTTACTGGAATGCTAACACAGGGGAACTGAGGCTGAGAAAAGCAACCAAATGATTTCCTCATGGCAGAGGTGAATTTGGTACTGATGACATTGAAGCTTATTGTCTTAACTTCAAAGGCACTAAGATTGGAAATCAAAATTCTTACCACGACTACCATTGTTTCTGCCAGGTCCAGCCTCAGAGTGACTCCAAGTTCTTGTCAGCCAGCAATGAAGCTATCACTACAGTCTCCCGGGATTCTCAGGAGAACATCTGCCTCTTTCAAAAGACACGTTGACAGATTACCACAGGAGTGATGGGAACTTCTCCACATCTAGTAATTAACCTGAAAGGATCATTTACCCATGGCACTATGCCATGTCAAGAAAAGATGTTGTGCCAAATAGCATCAAAGCTTCTTTTAAAAAATTAAAATCAGAAGCATTTTGCTTTGTACCTAATTCAGCAATAGTTCCTTTACATCTGTGAGGTTTATAGGAGCCAATGTTGTTTGAAGAATCTAAAATGTCAGATTAAAGCCAAAGGGAAAGAAGAAGAAAGAGTCTCTCTTTTTTTTTTTAACAACACAATCCCACAATAAATCTAACGTACAAATGATGCTTTTATATATATTTATTTCAGTAACAGATACATACACGTGGTAATTGGATATCATATCACAGGGCATGCCAAACAGGCATCGGTCTTTGCAGTTGCATTATGCTTTGAATTTTTGAAAGAGGACTATAAATATGAATTGTAAAGCAACCGCCATACTGAAAAATGCCTACAAACCAGAAAATGAAGGTTCTTAGCAGGTATTGTGGCACACAGCTAGTAGCAATAAGGGATTGAAAAGAATTCTGCTAGGTGCAAATTTAAGGATTTTGTTCTAAGAGATCAATGACATATTCACAATGATACAAAAGCTAATTAGGCCAGAGTCCAGCTAGTAGTCAAGTTTCTCCAGACACAAACTAGAAGATGACCTTGTACAATTTGAAAAGGTGACTAATTTATCTTTTTCCTACTTTTTTCTGTTTTGAATATTAGAAGCTTCTTTCTCTACACTAGTGATTGGCCACATCACTAACAATACAATAAGGTCTATATTATACAATATGGCTCACATTATACAATAGGAACATTACAGAAAGTATTTGAAAAGAAGTCTCCACTGTCTAAAGAGCTGTGTTCTGCGGCAAAAACATTTATCAGATTAAAAAATGGGATAATTAAACTGAATGAATTTACAGTATGTGTGTCTGCTTGTCCACAATGGCATCTTGTATTCTAGCTCAATAACAGATATAGAACCATGTATTAGATGATGGCCAAAGAGGGTGCTTAAAGATGTCCTCTTTACATGACACAATCTAAATTTGTATTGTACACCTATTGCTGTTATTTAATAAATATCAACCATTCATGTTCCACTGAACTTGATTAATGCTGAAAAAAGATAAAGACTCCTTCAAGTTACCTTCCATTCCTGACAACTATGTGAAATGACCGTGCACTTTTTTTAGCAACAGTATGGAACTGATTTGCTATTGCCTGTTCCAAGAGTGATTTTTGACTTCCCTGTCTAGCTCACATCCTTGTATTAACTGGCAAAAGATTCCCAATCCAAGATGATCTTCTTGTCTGAATATATGACACGCTCTACCTTTGCACTGAAATTCCAAGCAACAATTTTCTGCATGACTTATATACAGTATGAGTCCCGAACAATCAACAATATCTATCATTACCTTATATTTTATCATAGCTATAAGTCTTTTAAAAGGAGTACATTTGATATATTTGGGTATCAGATTCAAACATCTTGTCAAAAATTGCCTTTAGGAGAGGGGTACTATTTAATAAGACTAAAAAAACCCTAAAATAAGCTGGAAAATGGCTTAGTAAAAAATAATGTTGCTACAATTTTAAAAGCTTTTTAAAAGCTTTCAAAGATTGTCAGCATGTCATGACTGATTCACTGTCTTGTTGCTTTTAATGACTATTATAATCCATTACATTAATGACCTTCAGTTAATGAAAAAATAAAATTTGATGAGATATAATATTATTCACCTTGGATAAAAGCCAAGCTTTATCTCCTAGCCAAGCTGTCCTCCTTTCTTACTCAGGATCCCCTCCAGATCACCTTGCTTTATGTAAGGGAATATGAGAATCACCTTGGAAGTCAGGGGAGGGAGGAGAGATGCTGCCTAGGGAATGGTCAGATTAAAGAGGGAGGAGCCAGCAACTGAGTAATGGACAGAGAAATAAACTTAGAAAGGATCTGATGTAACTCATTGGGTGGTAAAAAGAGATGGCAGAGATTTGTACTTTCAGATTTGCAAGATTCTGTTACTATAGCCTTACAAGAAAGTAGAGTTAGCTCTTCTTGTCATTTTTCCAGTTTGGTCTATTTGGGAGGCTGACACTTTCTATAAACTCCAAAAACTTGGGCTGTATAAAAGTATATTTTTGGATCCAAACTTTTGAACTTTTTTACATGTTCATCAAGCATGATATCCCTTTGAAATTCTTTTGTACATTCTAGATAATTTCTATGGCATGATGTACCTACTTTTCTTTCTTCTTTCATTTATTCGTTTTTTCCTTCTTTCCTTCCTTCCTTCCTTCCTTCCTTCCTTCCTTCCTTCCTTCCTTCCTTCCTTCCTTCCTTCCACAGTGTTTTGTCACAAGTGCAAGATCTACTTTATTTCACATCAACTATTATTAGCAACAGGAATTGTCACCTAAATCTGAAATGATAGGCTAAGAGAGAGTGACTAGCCCAGGGTTACCCAGCTGTTTTCATGTCTAAAGTAGGAGTAGAGCTCACAGTCTCCTGGTTTCTACCAAGGTGCCTTAACTACTATACCAAGAAAGAAAACCAAATATAGTTCTTGATGAGAAACTTGATGGAAAAAAAAACCAAAAACCCTCTCTTTTGCAGTTCAGTATATTTCTAGTTTGTTCCCAAACATTATTTTTGTCTATATGAATTATGTGGGTTACATTGGCTTCATAAACTTCAATAATGTAAAACTGCAGTAAGATTTTGGGGACACCTGTATTGTGATGTACTATATAAGTATTGATATTTTAACCAGTAATGCAAAGATTCTCTTAAAAATAAGATTTTTCCAAAATAAATTTATTAATCCAAGATCTTTTAATCTGGATCATTTTACTTTTAATTCTCTGTATTGCAGCTTCAATTTCCCTTATTTCTGCTGCTTTCATTTCTATTATTGTGAGTGCTCCATCACTGGAAATTTTGAAAAAGAGACTAGACAGACATTTATCTGAAATGGTATAGGTTCTCCTACTTGAGTAGGAGGCTGGACTAGAAGACCTCCAAGGTCCCTTCCAGCTCTATTCTATTCTATCTAACAAATGTTTTAACTAATTAATATATTATTTTTATTATGTATTATTAACTTCTGGTATTTTTTGAATTGTTATATGCTATCGTTCCAAACATATTAAAAGCATATGGTTTAAAATGTGTTTATGATATTGTTTGTAAGCAATCACGGGAAAACTTTTGCTTTGAAAGACAACAAATAAATTATTCAGTACATAAGATTAAGGAAAATTATTTCCCCTTAATATTTATCTTCTACACAGTTATTAAAAATACTACTGTCCTGTGCAGCTAGAAATTATGGGCATTTAAAGAGTAAAGTCCATTGTTCTTTGTAATTTTATTTCATGTAGTCAGAAATTTAAACCTTCTTTGCTCCCACTAAAAATCTTTTCTTTTTTCATCACTAAAACATCTTTAGCTTAGTTAACACATAACACTAAGTCATAAAGGGGTTTGTTTCATCTGGCTTAACCTGTCATGTGAAACCAGCTCTTAAGCTTTATAAATCATGCATTATGGTTTAGTGTGAAGTGTAAATCCAACTATTGTGGTTTCAGTAACAAAACAGTACATGGAACAAACCGAGGTTTGCATGATACATGAATCCACCCCAGTATTCAATATGCAATGGAATTGGCTTGGTAGATGAGGGAAAGTGCAGCTTCAGATGTAATTGTCTCTATCAATGATAACAAGGTTCTCCAATTCTATTTTATGTGGTCTAGTAGCAGAGAAAGAGAAAGACAGAAATAAAATAGTAATACTTAGCATCTGAATGAGGTGCTTCACAAAATGTGTTAGCATGAGCAAAGAAGTTCTCTTTCATGCATTAAGCATGCTTCAAAAAGTTTGCAGATTATCCCCAGTTACAGTAGGTGCATGTCAATGTGCATGTATAGATAACATTTTTTGCTTTAATCACCGCATAAGCATGCATACTCATGCAAAGAAAGCTGAGGAAAGTCACCACAGATATACTGTAACAGCTTCAGTGCTTCAAGAACAACTCTTTTCCATGCACTAATGCTTTTCATAAAGACTTTCTTTGTGATGCTTTGTCCAGGTCAAAAATCTAATCGAGCAACTGGACATACAGTACTTTCCTCCATTTAAATAGAAAGTTGATTAGTGCTATTATTATATTTCAGCTTTGAAGCTAAAAGGTGGCATTCCAAATTGCTAAATTGTTTCTTTACATATCTATATTCCTCACAAATTAATTCTGGACCATCTGACATAACCATAACAAATTTCATTGAGTCACTGCTAAGTCACTGGTTGACTTTAGCCAATCATTTTTTGTTATCCCTCTTTATTTGTTTGTTTTCCATTAAGATTATTATTTGTTGTTGTTTTTTGCAGAATGAAATACAAAAGAAGAAAACTCCAGGGGGAAAAATAAAATAAAATAAAAATAAAAATATTGAACTCCATGTTTAAAAAAAAGTAGAAAAGTGGGAAAATATTTATATATGTCTCATGTTAATCAAACAACAAACACATTTTTAAATCTACATTTAAATTTTCTAACATTACAAAATATTACATCTATGCCATAAAATACAAAAAAAGTTATATTTTGACACATCTCTTAAATCCAATCTTTAGGAATATGATTACTTTTACAATTTCTCAAAATAAATATCTCAGCAACACAACAAGAAATCGTGAATTATAGTTTAATATAACATTAATTTATTTAACAATTTTAATAAATGTATTTATGTACATTAAAATATTATTTCAAAAACTGTCACAGAACTAAATCATATACCGGTAACTGAATGAGGCCACAAAATTTTTACATGACAGACAGTTGAAATCTGTCATCCATCCCTTGTCATCCATTCTTTAGGGATTCCCGTAAACTCCAAAAAGATCTTTTGACAAATCACTTTTAATTTCTAATATACTGAAGCAAATTTAATGTATTTTAAGACTTGCAACCATTGATGTTTCATTATTGGGTGTTCTGTTTTTTTAATACATGAGCTATAAATGTAATATTGACTTTAAAAATATTTCTTTCTATCTGATAGGATCGTTGTTTTGGTAGAAAAATAGGTCTTACAGAATGCTCATATGTAAATGCATACTAAATGAAAATAGGTAATACTGATATAATGGCTGTTACACCCAGATAATTCTGCATAGGATTATAGTCATGCTATTTCTAATGAATAGTTCACTGTGCTATGTACTGTAGCTATTTGGAAAAACTTGAATAGATGCTCATTTTCCCAACAAGCTGCTACATTTCAAAACAATTTCAATGCACCACCTTGTCAGGGTGAACAATTAATATCCTTTCTGTTGAGATTGCATACCTTTCAACTTTCTCTTTTTTAGAATACCTTTGATTTTAGGCCTTTATCCCCCCACTGTTGAAAGTCTGCTGACATGAAAGCCTGCACAATTATTTTTACCTCTGAAAAGCCCAGCTAAGATTTGAAAAATGTTGAGGGAGCAGTTACAATAGTCTTAGACTCTGGCAATTATCCATAGCAAAACTAATCTCTGTTATTCACATGCACTCTTTTTTAAAAAAAAGGTATCATAAACATCTTATCTCTTTAATGGTGAAACAGCAAAGCAAAAGGAAGGAAAATGAGATTCTAAATTTAAAGCTCAATTCTATTGCTATAGCAACTCAAGTATCAGCAGATATTATACAGCATACACCGTCTTTCTGCAATCCAAAAAAAAAACATCTTTTGGGAAACATTTAATTGTAGGATGTGATTAGGCTGAAATTAAGATTTAAGATGTGTGTTTTACATTGCATTTCTGCTGGCTGCACTAGAATTGTTTAGATGCTTTGACTTTTTTATTGCCAATTGCAACAGAAACTTTGTTATCCACGCTGCATCATAAAGAACATAAAACAGAGTGCCTTATTGCCTCACAACAGTGGCCAGTGATGATAAATTAGCATAGTGACAAAGATAATATGATTGGACAGCTATTTCTTTTGTAGAAGGAAAACCAATTGAAGCCCTGAGGCTATTTTCACATTTATAGCATAGCCACATAGGAATACAGTAATGTGCTGACTTTTCCTATGAGTAACAAAATATAGATTGCTGTCAATAGCAAGATAAAATAATCTACGGCTTATGTTAAAGACAAAAACAAAGAGTTATGCTGATCAAAGAAAACAGAAAAGACATTCAGGCAATACTTTTATTAGATCTAATCCAAATATGACCAAAGAGGATGCAAACTTTTCTGATTTTTCCAAAAATCAGGAAAAAGCATACAGAAAGCAGAGTATGTGGGAAATGAAATAAAATCTAACATTAGAACAGTTACAGTATCTTAATGATAAGTTCAAATGTATTCTGAAGGTGGAAATTATAGAATGCAATAGTTGGTGAAAACATAAAACTGATTGACCCTGATTTCCTACATTCCTACAGTGAACTACATTAGAATTCCCCAACCTTTCTAGCTTTGCAGATTGGCTGAGGGGGGGAGGGGATGGTTCTTTGCACTCGCAAATGAAGCGAGTGTGCCCACTCGTGCCTGCTCCTTGCACAAGTGGGGATGCACATGCGTGCTTGCCTGGCTACTTCTGCAGCCTGGTTCCGAAGGGCTCAGGGCCCAGTAGAGGGCCGCAGCCTCGGGGTTGGGGAGCCCTGAACTACATAATTTCTCAGCATGACAGAGAATAGAATTTTTTTAAAAAAAAGTTTTAATATCAGCAGACCTGTTGACATTGCATACTTGGACTTTCAAAAGCTTTTGACAACATTCCTCATCAAAGAACCTGGGTAAGCTAAGTAAGCAGGTACTCCTGTGTGTGTTGCAGTGAAGGTTTTGCTAGGCTTTGGTGCCTGGTTGAACAACAGAAAACAAAAGATAAGAATATATTGGTAATTTTTAAAGTGGAGGGAGCTAAAACCCTGTAATGATATGTTCTAGGTCCACAAAGTTGAAAGTATTCAACTTTCTCATAAATGAACTTACAGACTGCCATCTTCAGTTACATAGGAAAAATGCAGATGACGCAAATTAATTTAAGGTGATGAAGATTCAAATGACTTTGAAGTATTCCAAAGAGATCTCTGGTGACTCAATAACTAAATAAATAAATGCAATTCAATGTCAATAATGCACATTATCACTAGGAATCCATATTTCACTTATACCAGGAAGGACACTGAAATGTCATTGGTCAACTATTAGGTTTGGTGTAGACAATCAAATTAAATCATCTGCACATCTATTTCATGCTGGGGGGGTCATTAGAAAAGGAAAAGACAACAAATCAGATTACTTTGCATACTTTTGGTCAACTCATGTTAAAAAGCAACTCTTGGGACTGTTTAGCTTAGAGAAAAAAATGCTTAACGGAGACATGATTATTATAAATTATGCCTAGTAAATAAATCATGGAGAAGATATTTCCATTTCTCTCAACATCAGAATTAAAGGCTATGAAATGAAACTGTCTAGTAGAATGCTTAAAACAGATAGGAGGAAATATTTCTTCTCGTATCTTTCTATTTGTATAGATATATTTCTTGATCTTTTTTCACTATCACCCCACATGTTATGGAAGCCCATTTGAAAATGCTTCTGAACAAGAGACATGTATGAGGTTGAAGCTTAAAATAAGAGAAAGAGGCACAATCACATCAAAATTGACAAGAACGAAGATATGCATCATGAAGCTACATTTCCACACTTCTTGTAAGTCACATTAGGGAGCAATCAAACCAATAAATTAGTTATTATTTATTCCCTCATCTGGTCATAAATCAGATGCATGGCAGGTACAGTTCATTTCTGTTGCTTATTATAATAGTCATCTTTAAGAAATGACATCACAAGGCAGAAGGCACTCATCAAAATGCTTCAAGCACTCATAATTACAAAGAGCTCTCGTTTGCAACATAAGGAAAGATGGATGATGGAAGAGCAGCTTAACAGAAGATTAATGAGAGGACATATTGAAACAGAAACCTGCCAAAGGCATTTGTGAAAACTGAACGTTCACACAGTATATTTCACTGCCAGAAATATCAGAAGCTTTTCCCAATTTGACCTTCTGAAATTTCAGAAATTCAAATGGGGCACAGAAGTGACTCTCATCCATTATCCTTCCTAGAGTCTTAGCATCAGCTGGAAAGCAAGATGGATGGTGGGAAAGGAAATTGGTGACTCATCTGGGAGAGGCAGTTTTTGCTCCTTAAAAAAATGTGTTGAAGTTACGTTTGGCAATTTGGATTTTCTTTGTTGTCACGAAATAGCCTATAATAATGATAAATGAGAACTATGCTATTTTACCAAAATCTTTCTATTTCAATCTAATAAATTTTACTGGTTCAGTTATTTAAAAAATAGAGTTGGGGGAATGTATCTTGTCTTAGATTTTGTTTGTTTGTTTGCTTTGTTCTGACCAGATACATAGTAATAGCAATAGCCCTTTGACATATGTGCCACTTCATAGTGCTTTACTGGCCTACCTAAGCGGTTTACAGAGTCAGCATATTATCCCCAACAATCTGGGTCCTCATTTTACTGACCTCGGAAGGATGGAAATCTGAATCAATCTTCAGCTGGTCAGGATCAAACTGCTGGCGGTCGGCACAGTTAGTTTGCAATACTGCATTCTAAACACTGAGCCATCACAGCTCTTAACATGGCTGAATAAAACAAATATTAAAATAATAAATAATGTGTGCCAAGCCAAATGGAACATTTTCTGATTCTCTTCAAGCTACTTCAATTTAAAGTCTTGTGGTTTCAATCTCTTGCCACTGTATCACATTTCAGATGGATATCAGCTAGATTTCATGAAAATGCAGGATCAAAAAAATCATTTAAAATTTATATTTTAAATAAAGAATGAACAAGACAGATACCTATGTTTCTGACCTTTACCCCCCAAAAGAAATAGTGTAATAGGTACATATACATGTGCTTGTGTATTCATCTATGTGTGTATTTAAAGATGATCCTCATTGCTTTGCTGATCAACTGTGCACATAGGTGGATTCAACAGAAATTGTGAAAATATTCCAAATATATTATTCAGCTTCCATCAGAACAAACTGGCTATTTCCTTCTGCCTATCTTCTGAGAGTTTCCATCTTTGAAGGAATACATCAATGTAGTCATGTGGATTCATCTTTGTGTAAGAACAGACATAGGAAAAACTCAGTGATTTTTTTGACCCAAGGTTCAACCCAACTTTTTCTACTAATGCTAAAACAAAACATCCTTTTTCTACACATTAGTACTGGATCAGCAAGACCAATGGAGAAATGGATACAAGGGGCTGGGTGAAGAAAAGTGGATGAAGAAGTATAAATCTACTAATACTACTATTGCTAGTATTTATTAAATTTATATGCCACTCACCTTGTAGTTCAACATGACTCTGAGCCGCTTACAACTTAATAAACATATGAATATAAAATAATTATAAATATAAAAGATTAAAATTACAAAAGATTACAACAAACTAAAAAAATCCAAAGGGTTGAAATGGTGGTGACTTGTCTCTTACTGCACTAGCCACCTCCACCCAACAGCTGATCTTTCAGAGCCGCATGACAACCAGCATAGCCAGGTTTTAAGGCATTTCCTGAAGGCCAGAAGAGAGAGAACGGATCTCACCTCTTGTGGCAAGATGTTCCAAAGGGGACCATGGCAGAAAAGGCTCTTCTCTTGGACTCCACCAGCCACAATTCCTCAACTGATGGGGTCCACAGTAAGCCTCTTCTGATGGGCCAATCCCACTAGGGAAGGACAGCTCCTGAGATATCCTGGATGTATGCCATAGAGGGCTTTAAGGGTAATGAGCAACATCTTGAATTGGATACAGAAGCAGATCTGCAACCACTGCAGCTCAAGGCCAGGGTAGAAAGAAGAGCGAACAATTTTTATCTGAAAATCCTAATTTATTAGGAATTGAGGCTTCTAGGAATGAATAATACAGCATATATTGTCTCTCCTATCCAGACAACAGTTCCTATCATTTCAACTTATTGGTTATACTGTGATGAGAATTGCACTCTGAGAGAATTCAAGGGCATCAGTTCAATGCAAACTGATGTGGAAACTCTTATACACAATCAGCAGGCAAATTTTAGCCTTTTGGAAATATGAGCCTTGAAGTCATTATTTATTCTTTGTTATGGATTTTAAGGATTCTCATTTTATTCAGCCACAGGCATCTACTCCATTAATTATAAGACAAATTATACATTGGAGTAGGATATAAATGCAGTAATCTGAACCCTTCAGAAAACCCTTTTTTATTATTGCTGAAATGTTGAGTATCTCAACATAATATAATCACAAAATACTCCCAAAAATGTAAACAAAGCTAATTTCTTTCTAACCAATTCAATGTGTGTTTGGCATGATTTACTTCACTGAAAATGCATATTCATCTTGGCAATAGCACTGAAAACTAATTATAGCTGGCATAGTCAGCCAAAATAACACTGCACTAATAGTTCTAGCAAACCCATTTCCATGGCTATGTAACTTATTTCAAGATCTGTAATTTTGATGATTATCTTGCTGTCTGTTCCCCATAATTCAATATACGAAAGTCACATAGATACAGTTTTAGATGCATATTCTCTTGAAACTCACTTTTAGATTAGCTTCAGGCTTGCATTCCCTCTCTTCGGTTCTTGTTAACCAATGAAAATAATTTTTAAAAATAGTTGCAACACATAAATTTACAAATGCATTCTGAAAAGTGAATATAATATTAATAAAGCTGCATACCCAGGGCTATAATTTGGGGAGATAATTTCTAATATCTTTCTCCTTCCTTATTTTTTTTTTGGGGGGGGGGAAGAGGAAGAGAAGTTGTAGGGAAAGGGATGGGTATTGGTAGCATGTTGTCTGTTTAAGAAATCTAGAGAAGTTTAAGAAACTCTTTTATACTATTTTGGTTAGTCCTAATCGACCCTGATTATGTGTCAGAATGGTCGCACAATTGGCAACTCCAAATTTCAACTAATAAATGCTCTGTCCTACACATTGGCAATAAAAATCAGAACACCAAATACAAGTTGGGCGGAAACGATCTCGTAGACGACCTTCACTCTGTCAAGGACCTAGGAGTACTCATCTCAAACAATCTAAGCCCCAGAGCTCACTGTAACAGCATTGCCAAAAAGGCATTAAGAATTGTTAACTTAATTTTGTGAAGCTTCTTCTCTGGTAACATTGTATTGCTAACTAGGCATACAAAAGCTTTGCCAGACCAATTCTTGAATACAGCTCATCCGCCTGGAATCCACACTGTATATCAGACATTAATATGATTGAGCATGTCTAGAGGTATTTCACGAGAAGAGTACTCCACTCCTCTACTCACAATAGAATCCCTTATGCCACCAGGCTTGAAATTTTGGGCTTGGACAATCTGGAACTGAGCCACCTGCGGTCTGACCTAAGCATAGTACACAAAATTGTCTGCTACAATGTCTTACCTGTCAACGACTTCTTCAGCTTCAACCTCAATAATACACGGGCAAACAATCGATACAAACTCAAGATAAACCGCTTCAAACTCGATTGCAGAAAATACGACTTCAGCAACGGAGTGGTCAATGCCTAGAATGCTCTACCCGACTCCGTTGTTACATCCTCAAACCCTCACAGCTTCAACCTTAAACTGTCTACCTTGGACCTCTCCCCATTCCTAAGAGGTCCGCAAAGGGGGGTGTGCATAAATGCACCAGCGTGCCTACCATCCCTGTCCCACTGTCCCCATTTATTTGTATTCATTTCCTTCGTTCATGTCCATGTTCATACTTATACCTGCTATCTTGTACATGTTTAACAAACTAATAATAAATAATAATAATAATTAAGATATTAATTGACTATTGCAATGTGCTCTACATGGGGCTACCCTTGAAGAGTGTCCGGAGACTACAATTAGTCCAGAATGCAGCTGCGCGAGCAGTCATGGGTGTGCCAAGGTACACCTACACGAGTCCCATCCTTCGCAAGCTGCACTGGCTGCTGATTGCGCTCCAGTCACAATTTAAGGTGTTGGTTGTTACCTTTAAAGCCCTACATGGTTCAGGACCAGTTTATCTGCGTGACCGCCTTCTGCCACACTCCTCCCAATGACCAGTGAGGTCGCACAGGGCTGGCCTTCTTCAGGTCCCATCAGCCAGACAATGTCGGCTGGTGGGCCCACGGGGGAGGGCCTTCTCTGTAGCCGCTCCGACTCTGTGGAACCAACTTCCCCCCGAGATCCGTACTACCCCCATCTTACTGGCTTTCCGTAAAGCCATTAAGACCTGGCTTTTCCAGCAGGCCTGGGGCCAATAATTGACTGATTGGCCCATGTATGTTTGTGTGAATGTTTTATTTTAATATTGATATATTTTTAAATTGTTTTTATATATATATGTTTTTACTGTTGTCTTTTTTATATACTGTGAGCCGCCCAGAGTCCTTCGGGAGTTGGGCGGCATATAAATTTTATTAAATAAATAAATAAATAAATTACCCAGTCACTGAATTTATCTTTTTATTCTTTCTCTGGCCCCATTCCTTTCCAATCTTAGTTATATTTTCCTGTTTCTATTCATATTTTTGTGGCTATTGGTTCTCCTACATTTCCTTTCGGCCATTTCTACCATACCTATTATATTTATTTTGTAGATTCTGAATAACTCAGCACATAGCCAATGACACTTTTGTATACCTGCTAATTCATTTACTCAGATATTGTATCTATGTGCCAGTGGCTTCCATTTTGTAGCTATAGGCAACTTACAAAATCTGTTAAGTTCAACACATTATTTTCATGGAGTTCAGAGTTCATTACCATCAATGCAAAAAAGAATCCTTTACCAAAAGAAGTATCAATGTTTTCAGAATGTAATGTTTTCTTTTCTGGTGAAGAAATCACATGGTTCAACATTCTTTCTTATAAAAGTCCCTGCAAATTTAAAAGCAAGATTATATATATATATA
>QLTV01001804.1:4245-16064 GCA_003457575.1 Thermophis baileyi | reverse complement strand
ACAGTAAATATAAAGGAAGAGAGAGAGAGAGAGAGAGAGAGAGAGAGAGAGAGAGAGAGAGAGAGAGGGAGAGAGGGAGAGGGAGAGGGAGAGGGAGAGGGAGAGAGTTATTTGAATAAAAAGTTCTACTTTCTTCCTAATGAAGAGTGCAAAATATTCTTATGGAGAGTTTTCAACCACAGAAATTGTCAGCCATAACCTAAATGATGTATTCTGGGAATAAATTTGCCGTCTTGGCTGCTGTTTATGAAAACTGGTCCAAAACTGGCATTTGGAACTGTCTATCTGATAATGGACAGTGTATTCAAATGAGAAAGTTCCAACATTCAAAATAACTACAGTACTTGCATTCTTACCATTGCTTAGAATTTTCAGATTATTGTTGTACACTTTAAAAAGTTCTCATTAAGACCAAAGATGATGATGATGAAGAAGAAGAAGAAGAAGAAGAAGAAGAAGAAGAAGAAGAAGAAGAAGAAGAAGAAGAAGAAGAAGAAGAAGAAGAAGAAGAAGAAGAAGAAGAAGAAGTGCTATAGATAGATAGATAGATAGATAGATAGATAGATAGATAGTTAGATAGATAGATAGATAGATAGATAGATAGATAGATAGATAGATATAGATAAATGTATTTTTTATAAAAACGTTTAAAAAAGAAGATAAAAGCTAACATAAGTTAATAGTAATAAAAAAGAAAAGAGAAAAAGAAATAAGTTGAAGAAAAAGCAAAAAGTGCAAGAAAATAAGAAAGTTTTAAAAAGAACATATAAGGAAGTGGTTTCCAAAATTTGTCATAACAGTTATAAGTACAAATACCAAATACAAAGACCAAAGAAATTACTGATGATATTGGGGTATGCAAATTAACCATTAAATGTTGGGAAAGTCAATGTTATGTGGCCTGCCTGATGGATAGAAATGTGTTTAGAGATGACAGGCAATCTGAACAGTCCTATTAAATCTCATTTCCTCCCTGAAGAGTTTTTGCTTTTGCAGAATGAAGCAATCTTTAATATCCTGATCAAACATCAGAAATTGGCTGGCATCTTCTGACACTCCAGTGATAATGTACCGTAATTTTGCTGAAGTAATTGTTCTGATTCCATTGTAGAGAAACCCTTTGCCATTTTTTACTGCAAAAGAGAGAGAGAGACATTATTTAAGAGATGGAATATGACTAGTAATGGCCTCAGAAAATTACAGTATAGAATCATTTACCACTTTCTAAACTATCAAAAGTTTTCATCTTGGAAAGTCCCATCAAAAGTTGGGCTCTGACATGCAAGATGGGCTGTGACATTGACATTTCAAGACAGCAAAGATAAATGGATTCATGTTGTGCCTCATTTTCATTTCATTATGTATTGACAATGAACATGCCCCAAATACGTGGGCTTGTTATGCTAGTTAGTTTTTGTTAGAAACCCAGAAAAAGTGTGTTTATTCTACCACACTCCTTCCGCCCACATCCCCTCAAAGAATCGATATAAATAGATCTAATTCTGACATAAAGCACACATGGTGGATTTTGAAATGATTTTAGTTGGTATTGAATTGATTGTGGAAGAAGTCTAGTGGAATGCATATCAGTCCTTTTCCACAGATGGAAAACCTGCAGCATTCTAGGTTTCAGCTATATGGAGGAGCCTGTGACATGCATGGGTTCTCTCCTGACTTTATATTCACTTGCTGGGATTGGAGTTATCAGCACAAGGCAGGCTCAGGAGGAATTACAAAAATGGCTTTAAGAATTTACTTGACTTCTTATTGGAGCAGATGAACTTAAATATGACAACAGTTATCAAAATGTAATTATGATGCTTTTTTCGAAACAGAATTCATGTTAACAACTTCATCAATTCTTTGTAGAACGTTCCTATTTAAAGCAACTATTCTTCTAAAATTTCTATTCTTATTCATAGATTTTCAGTTCCTTTGCCTGTTATTTGGTTTCGTACAAGGCAAAGAATTCTCTATTTATTTATAATAAAAAAGAAATAGAATCAAGCAAACTATATAATATAAGCAAAAGCATAATGGAAGCCTAGCTATACTAACCTGAAATATTATTTTAATATGAATAAGTTGAAACAATGAACTGTAGCAGGGGTGGGTTCTAACTTACCTCGCTGCCGGTTCGCTTCCTCCCGCGCCGCGTGGCCGCCCACGCGCTTCATGCACACGCGCATGCGCAGTGCCAAATTTTTTTTAAAAAAGCCAAAAACAAGCCAAAAACAAGATGGCGACGCATGCACAGTGCCGGAAACTCGGCTTCTGCGCATGCGCAGAAGAAAAAATAAATAAGAAAAATTCCCCCCAAAATTTTTTTTCAAAAAAAAAAAATCCAAAAAAAAGATGGCGGCATCCACGGACTGGCACCGACCGAACCGGCTCCATGACATCACCGTGACATCACCAGTGGGTTGCTACTGGTTCGGGTGAACTGGTCCGAACCGGGAGGAACCCACCTCTGAACTGTAGTATATTCAGAATTTTAAAATATATTCAGCAGTTACTGGTAACATTGGCACTGGACTACTAATTTATTAAAGCACACCAGAAACAAAGAGAATCTCAAATTTAAAACTTACAACTTAGAGCTATAAAAAATATAGAAATATATTCTGATCTAGAAATATTCCTCTCTTCACATTCTTTGTTTTAAATTCATGATTAACGACACATGATTCAAGGAATGAGGTCACAGAAGGCCTTATAGGATTAGAGACTTCATTAGTTATGAGAAATTTATTTATACTGGAGATATCTTGGGGGGAAATTTCTCACCAATGTCAACCTAGTTTGAAATAAAACAAGCACAATTATTTTTGTCATGAGGCTTTGTGTTCTCAGAAAATGATCAGACATCTAGCACACAAAAGAACTTCTTATGAATAAAGGAGAAAAAAACATCACAACAAACTTTTTAGTGGATTCCTTGGTGCTCCTTGACTGAAAGACTCCACAGTTCATCCCTGTACAACATATATTCTCTTCTATTGAAATATTTAGTATCATTTTCAACCATGCACAGCTAATACAGTATATAATATTCTATTAAGGCACTTAAACAGATATTTTCACCATTACTGTCTTCCATTATTTGCATTGGCATGCATTTCTATCTCCCCTTCCCATCTTAGAATTAAGCAAGGAGCATTAATTACATTTGGTTGATAATCAGATGAACAGAATGTTCTCTGGCTTGATGTGCTTGTAAACCATAATCTTTATGGTTATTTCTTCCCCTTAAGATTGAATCTCACAACATACTGATACTCCATTTCTTTTCTTTTTTTAGAGGTGATCTAAATGCCATCCCAAAATGCTTCAGCAGTCTTCCCCCAAAGACATTTCCTCAATAGGATTAAAAACACTTAGAAGCAAGAAACTATTTTTAAAGAACCAGGTTTTTTTAAAAACACTAGGAACAGGATTTGTTATTTGGATTAAATGTGTCAGTTTGGAAGTCTGCAAAATTCACTTATATTTTACAAGTAATCAAGAATTACTTGTGAAATGGTACTACACCTATTTGAAACTGCATTATCTTAAGTGAGATATGTCCAGATTCTGTAGAGATTTTAATAAAAAATGTAATTAATCACTATCCCTGCTGGATATGTTCATTTAATGGTTCATTGAAAGTTTTTGAGAAAATCAGGAAGCTTATACTACCTAATATTTAATCATTATCATTAATATTAATGTTAATGTGGTTTTATTGTCCATTTCACAAGACTTATCAAATGATGCAACATAAAAAACTCTGTTTTGATCTGCTAATTTATTATCCCAGAACTTTAAAAAATTAAAGAGCATCTTTCTTTAAAACAACGATAATACAATTAGCTGAAAAATGAACAACCATACATTACTTTGGATTCAGCACCAAAAAAAGCGCTTCAAAGGCCTAGATGATGTGAACATGGAACCATCGTGCTACCCTTTAAAGCAGCCACATCCTTTCCCACAGCTGCAACTGGTAGTTTAAAAAAAAGTTATTTTCAATGTGATTTCAAAAAAGAAAAGCTGCTTGAAAGATTTATAGACATGGAACATTCATTTGTGCTTTTATCTATTCCACCACAGCAAAAAAAAAATCTTGAAAAATTAGTTAGCAAAGATCTGTTTTATTCATGTCTACACTCCATTTGTTAGTTATATTAACAAAGTCATTCCTAATATATAGACGTCATTTGGAGAAAAATATTAAATATGTAAACTTAGAACTTAGAACTTCATATCCCTCTGTAAACTACAAATATATACATTCCCAAGTTTTCATTTTTAAAGTATTTGCTGCTATTTATCTTTGTTTTCTCTTTATTTTTGTTCTGTATTATTTGTATTTTTAAAGTGTGTTATGCTTAAAAATCAGTGTTATAATAATGTACTATTTCTTTAAATAAAAGTTTTAAATCTAACTATAATTTTTAGAATTTAAGATTTCTATTGTAACTGTATCCAGGTACCCTAACATGTTTCAGATCATTTAGGTACACTTTGAAACCTCAGTCAGAATGCTCTGTTTGCCTTTTTGTTTAGCTTTAAGTCACAGTTCAGGAAAGATATTAGCTTTACTGCATACAGTATTCAGTTCTCAGATGTAAGTAGAAACATGTAATGAAGTGCTGTCTCCTAAAAAAGATAAATATCTCCAGAAGTAGAATACACTATGTATGTGTAGATTCCTTGTGCAATTTAGAATTTTATGGAAAGAATCCTTATGATCCAATCTGGGTCAGTCCTCAGGACCAGAAGTTTACTCTTCCGAGCTTTCGGAGTTGTGCTGGAGCCCATCCTCAGGGAACTTCTCTCTACTGGAATATGTGCTTTGGGCTACTCTATTTGTTGTATTTATGTAGTGCCTTATGATTCAGATGTTCATTCTGTAAAACATAAACAAAAAACAAGAGTAGGAAGAAAAAGTAAAGACAGTATTACTAATAGGGCTACCAGGTTTAGAATTCCTAGTCTCTTCTCTCAGTTATACTCTGTCAGACCAGGAAAATATTATTCCAGAATTGGAGATTTAAGATTTAAGTTTCCAAGAGCTGCTTTTTCACACAACATAGTTTAATTAACTGACAGAATATTGTGAGTACAAGCATTGGCTTAATGGCAGATAAGCCATTAATGTCACTAATTTAATTTACTAAAAGAGATTCAGGCTGCTGTGAAACCAACAGCATTTATGCATTGTGCCCTTCAGCTGCTCCTGTCTTGCTTGGATGAAAGTTTTACACTATGGACAGTACATTATATTTTTTTAAAAAACTTTTCACAACAATTTTCTTTTTGGGGAAAATATGTACAACTCTTCATAATTCTTTCTATCATGCAGTTCTAATTATCTGGGGTGGGTTAAACAGGGAATGCAATTATTACAATAATTACAATCATTAGCAGAGGAGAGAAAATGTAAATTATATTAAAGCTGTTGTTTTGACTTTTGTAGGATCTTAAAAATTATCAAATTCTTAAAATCTAAACTCTGTGGCAGAATATTTTCACAGAGTGTGAAAGCCTCATAGATGCCAAACAAGTCTCCTTGAGGAGGATATTCTATAAACTGGGGTCATACTCTGTTGTAGTATGTCTAAATTGGAAAAGATGCATCCAAGAATTGCATAGTTATAAAGCTAAGGAAAATAGTGCTACAAGTGTCTATGGAGATTCTCAGTCATCCAAGTCATGGTTGTCCCAAAGGTACCTTTTCAAGAGGCAACTGGACTTTCTGGTTTTTCTTTGAAGACGTTTCACTTCTCATCTAAGAAGCTTCTTCAGCACAGAGCTGAAGAAGCTTCTTGGATGAGAAGCGAAACGTCTTCAAAGAAAAACCAGAAAGTCCAGTTGCCTCTTGAAAAAGCACCTTTGGGATACTACTACAAGTGATCACCTCCAAGAATATCCTGTAGATGCAAGAAGATCTAAAGACATAAGTTGAAATGTTTTCAGATAATTAAAGGGATCCAAGAAATAAGTCAAGGAACAGCGTTTTACCATGAAGATAGGGCAACAAGCAGTTATATAGCAGTACAAGGAAGTCTTTCCTAGAGCCTTTTAGCAAGAGAACAAATTTTCAAAGATGGGCAAGCAGGCCTCTTGGAGATTAATAGTGTCAGAAGAATAATTTGGGGTTCCAACTCTAGCCGAGGTTGCACAAAAATAAATAAAAATGAGATCCAGACAGCTGTGAGGAAAGAAGAAATATTCATTCCTCAAAGCAAAACAGTTTGCTTTTAGGGGCAGGCTGCAGAGAAATGGAGTACAGCTGCAGATTTTTATAGGGGGAGCTTGTCCGGGGTGTCACGTGGCTGATTCTAGAGTGACACTTGAGAAGTGTGTGTGTCAGAGGTGGGTTCCTCCCGGTTCGAACCGATTCACCCGAACCAGTAGCGACCCGCTGGTGATGTCACGATGACGTCACAGAGCCGGTTTGGTCGGTGCCGGTCTGTGGACGCCGCCATCTTTTTTTGGATTTTTTTTTTTTGTAATTTTTTTTGGGGGGGGTGGATTTTTTTCCGGGTTTTTTTCTTCTGCGCTTGCGCAGAAGCCGAGTTTCTGGCACTGCACATGCATCCCCATCTTGTTTTTGGCTTTTGGGGGGGTGGGTATTTTTTTGCACTGCGCATTCACGCGGCACGGGAGGAAGCGAACAGGCAGCTGGGTAAGTTAGAACCCAACCCTGGTGTGTGGGGGGGTGTAGATAGGTAGGTAGGTTTATTCTTGAGAAGATGCAGTTCCTCTGGGCAACTGATTAATTAATTAACTCTGTGTTTGCAGGCCTTATCCTTTTGATATGTGGATTAGGTCTGGGTAACTTATTTTGGGGTTTGAGGAAGTTTGCTAATTTGATTATCTTGGAGACACTGATTCTCAGATCCTTGTGGATTCTATTAATATTTTAAGGGAAGTTGGAAACAGCATAAAAAACAAAATATATTTGGATATCAAACTTCTCACAATAGTAAACTTGGACAGAGGAGTTTTTAGACAAATGGTTAAAACTTTTCTAGAAACTGAAGCTAATCTCACAGGTCACTTGTATGTTGACATTTGAAAACAGCTTGAAACATTTCAGTAAAGTGCATGCAGCAGAATTGTCAGCAGCCATTCTTCCCTGGCCTACATTTTGACTGAACAACCGGAAATGCCATAGAAGAAGTCCCCAAGAATTGCAAATTCCCGTGATTTCTGGCATTGATGTGGTAAAGTAGTTTTATCTTTGACATCACTAGCAAGGGACTTCAAAACTTTTTTAAAGCTGAGTATATTTTGGGGTAGCTTTGATTATCTGACAATGATTCCTGAGGATGTCTTCTATTCCATCCCTTTAAAGTCTTCTTTCATTCAACTCTATGATCTCTTTAATGCAAATACACCTTCTTAAGTAGAAAGTTTAAGTCAGTGAAGTTGCCTCCTTCCATTTCTCCCTCTTGTATTTTCCTAATGTGATTTATTTCCTTGCCGAATTATGAATCACACTGCCTTAAATAGCAATAGCACTTAGACTTATATACCGCTTCACAGTGCTTTACAGCACTCTCTAAGCGGTTCACAGAGTCAGCATATTGCCCCCAACAATCTGGGTCCTCATTTTACCCACCTCGGAAGAATGGAAGGCTGAGTCAACCTTGAGCCTGGTGAGATTTGAACCGCTGAACTGTCAGCTGAAGTAGCCTGCAGTACTGCACTCTAACCACTGCGCCACCTCGGCTCTTCTTTCAGCTCATTAGTCAGTCTAAAAGGTGACCCTGGCCTACTTGAATATAATAAGGGAAAATTAATGGAAAGCTTCCAGCTCTCAGCAAAGATAAGAGATATAAAAATATTCCCAATGATTATTATTGTTTTAAAATATGGAGAAGACAGAGAGTACTGTTTCAAAGATGTATGGAAAGGGGGATACAGATGGGAAAAAGATTTTGTCTTCTGTTTTTGCTTCTAAAGCAAAATAAAATAATTGCTGACTATCTTCTTTTGGAAGTCTTTCAAAACTTTCTGTATGATACCTCTGTATGATAGGGTTTTGTTGTTGTCATATGATTATTATTGGCGGCTTTTATAACATTTCATTTTCTTCTTTGAATGAAAATCTAAAAAGATGGGCTGAGTGCAGGAAAGAAATATGGGTGGGCATAATGCAGCCTTATAACTAAGGCTAGTCATAAGCTATGGATGTGATACTTTCCTAAGAGTAAGGGGATGTAATGGGAATGTAATGGGAAACATAGCAGAACTATTACATCATCACAGCTATAGTCGTCAACATTAAGCAAAAAAGACCCATTAGAGTTAGTAGATTTATTTCTGAAAAAGACAAGGATAGAATTGTTTATCAAAATGCAGTTGATAAATAGTTCCTTACTTTAATTGGAGTAGCATATCTGGCCTACAAAATTCCACATGACTATTAGTTGGGAGCAATCTGCTGTAATTTTCTATATCACTCTGTTTTACCAAATACTTATTCAGCCCCAAAATGGTGGCCCTAGTTTTAATAATGAGGTAAAAATAGTGTTACTGCAGCAAATATTTTCTTATGCTGCACTAAAAAACACTATTTTTTACCTCATTATTAAAACTAGGGCCACCATTTTGGGGCTGAATGACTATTTGGTAAAACAGAGTGATATAGAAAATTCCAGCAGATTGCTCCCAACTATTTTACCAAATAGTTATTCAGCTCCAAAATGGTGGCCCCAGTTTTAATGATGAAGTAAAAATAGTGTTGCTGCGGCAAAAGAAAATATTCTGTATGCATCCAAAGAAGGGATTTATCTTATATGAAAGCAAATCTTTAGTTTTTCTAGAATATTATAGTCAATAATGACAAGGTGATTTGAGTTTTTCTGAGTTTTTCCAGTCCTATGTTGGGATGCTGGGACTGAATCTAAGATTCTCTACATGCAAAGTACGTTTCTGCAGCTGAGCCACAGTGCCTTTTTTATAGTTGCTTCTACACTTGGATCATCAGTTCTTCATGCATATTGCCATGGCCAGCTTGATCATTGTATTGTGGATTCTCACACCTTAGTCTTCCTAACTTTCAGCCATCTCCTGGAGAAGAGACAATTCTGAAAGAGCAGAGACTGAAGCATTGGTTGGAGGCAACGAGGCATGCAACAAACACAGGTTTGTAGACCCCCATCTAATTATTAGTGAAAATAGGATCATCAAAGTCAATGTTAAAAAAACTTTGTTATGTGACTGCAGAGATTTTTTTTTAAAGAGTGGCAGGCTTTTAAGGGATGTTATTCACCTGTTTGGCCCTGAAGTGCTCGTTTAAAAAGAGAGAAAAAGAAACAAAATGTAACAAGACGGAGAGTGAAATGTAATTCTCATGACCTAAGTTACCCTGTCCAATCACTGAAATGAGGTCACCGTGCCTTTTATTTACTTTAGAAGAAACAAAATGAACAATCATGATCAAAATAACACCGATTCCCCAACCAATAAAGTTCTGAACTGACACAGTCCTCTTCTGGCGCGCGCGCACACACACACACACACACACACACACACAAGGTGTATTTTTGTATTTTCCCAGGAAAAATGTTGGGGCTTGAAAAGTGAATAATGGCATTTGGCCCTCAGCTATGAAATAATTCATACCATCTTCTCCAGTTTTCCAAGTGAGAATTCGCAATCAAGAAAGGTCTCCTTTAGTTTGTAACTTTGATTCTTTGTCTGTCTTTACTTGACCTCTTCCTCTTCCAGGGTTAATCATATAAGTCTCTTCATTTCATTTCAGTAGAGCCTTTTCATTTCACACTTTCTTGGTCCTGGGTTAATATCCCATAAAAGTGTCTGTCATCATTTTGTGTGTTTTGAGCTCATGCCTTGAATTCACGCTTTGTCAGAGTCCCTAAATTTAATTTAATTTATTTCATGAATGTTGGACATTGGGTTTTGTGTGTCACTACAAAGGTGCATGTAATGTACATTTTTTAAAAAAAAAATACTTTTATTTTGGCCAATAAGCAATAATAAATATACTGAATAATACTATAAAGCCAGAAGGATTTGAATGCATGCTATTTTTAATAAGCATGTATTGCAGTGCCTGATTTTCCTCATTTGTCATTTAGTTTCATAGCTATTTATTCTTGAATAATAGAAAACTGTCTGAATTACAGTATAATTTGGTGCGATGGCTATAAAAAAGGATCAAGAGCCTAGGCCCGTGATGGCAAACCTATGGCACGCGTGCCACCTGTGGCATGCGGAGCCATATCTGAGGGCACGTGAGGCATTGCCCTATGTCAGCTCCAGTGCGCATGCGCGCGCTGGCCAGCTGATTTTCAGCCTTAGGGAAGGCCATTTTCGCCCTCCCCAGGCTTCAGGAGGCTTCACTGAAGCCTCCAGAGTGCGAAAAACGGGCAAACCGGAAGTTCAGAAAAACAGACTTCCACTTTGCCCGTTGGGCCATTTTTCGCACTCCGGAGGCTTCAGGGAAGCCTGAGGGTGAAAAACGGCCCAACGGGGGGAGCACATGAATGGGGATGCGTGCATGCACAGTGTGGCATGCGTGGGGGGGTTGTGTGCCGGCACGCACACGTGCACTCCCATTTTTGGCACGCAAGAAGAAAAAGGTTCGCCATCACTGCCATAGGGGGAAAATCCACTTACGGTTAGGGTTAGGTCTCATTGAATTTTCACTGCAAAATTGAGCTCACCAACGGATTCATAGCACATTGGAAAGGATAGGAGGCCGTGAACTTTTCGAGTGTACCATATCTATGTTTCCTGGGAAATTAAATGGGAAAAATAAATAGGAAAAAAACCAACTTAAGGTTAGGGTTAGGTCTCCTTGAATTCGCACTGCAAAATGGAGGCTGCCAGTCAATTTGTAAGCCATTGAATAGGTTAGGAGGATTCTAACATTTTGAGTGTGCCGTATCCATATTTCTGGAGAAATTACATGGGAAAAACCCATAGGGGAAAAAACGCACTGAGGGTTAGGGTTAGGTCTCCTTGAATTCGCACTGCAAAATGGAGGTCGCCAATGGATTCGGAGACTATTGTTTAGGTTAGGAGGGTTCTAACTTTTCGAATGTGCGCTAATTATGGTTCCTGGGAAATTACATGGGAACAACCCCATAGGGGGAAAAACCCACTTAGGGTTAGGGTTAGGTCTCCTTGAATTCGCACTGCAAAATGGAGGTCGCCAATGGATTTGTAGCCCATGATTTAGGGTAGGAGGGTTCTAACTTTTCGAGTGTGTGCTATTTATGTTTCCTGGGAAATTACATGGGAAAAATAAATAGAGGAAAAACCCACTTAGGGTTAGGTCTCCTTGAATTCACACTGCAAAACGGAGGTTGCCAAGAGATTCGTAGCCCATTGGAATCCTTAGCAGGTCATGTACTTTTCGAGAGTCTCATATCTGTCTCCTTGGAAATTACATGGGAAAAATAAATAGAGGAAAAACCCACTTAGGGTTAGGGTTAGGTCTCCTTGAATTTGAACTGCAAAATATAGGTCGCCAACGGATTTGTTAGACATTGGATAGCTTAGGAGGTTTCTAACATTTCGAGTGTAACCTATCCTGGGAAATTACATGTGAAAAACCCATAGGGGAAAAATCCACTCCTTGAATTTGCACTGTAAAATGGAGGTTGCCAACGGATTTGTAAGCCATTGGTTAGCTTAAGAGGGCTCTAACATTTCAAGTGTTAGAAAAACCCATAGGGGAGAAAACCCACATAGGGTTATTTATTTAATTATTTATTTATTTATCTATTTATTTATTTATTTATTTATGACGCCCAAAAAACGAAGGACTCAATCCCTAACGCTGTTAGGGTTAG
>QLTV01001803.1:189957-201267 GCA_003457575.1 Thermophis baileyi | reverse complement strand
AAGATTTTCTCGTCTGATGAAACCAAGATGGAACTGTTTGGCCTCAATTCTATGGTAAATGTTACGTCTGGAGGAAACCAGGCACTTCTCATCACCTGCCCAATGTCATCCCAACAGTGAAGCATGGTGGTGGCAGAATCATGCTGTGGGGTGTTTTTCAGCAGCAGGGATGGGGAGACTGGTCAGGGTTGAGGGAAAGCTGAACGGAGCAAAGTACAGGGATATCCTCAATGAAAACCTGTTCCACAGCGCTCAGGACCTCAGACTGGGCCAAAGATTCACTTTCCAAGATGACAACAATCCTAAGCACACAGCCAAGACAACACAGGAGTGGCTTAGGGACAACTCTGTGAATGTCCTAGGGTGGCCCAGCTAGAACCCTGACTTGAACCCTATTGAACGTTTCTAGAAGGACCTGAAAATGGCTTCCTACCGATGGTCGCCAACCAACCTGACTGAGCTTGACAGGACTTGCAAGGAAGAATGGCAGAAAATCCCCCATTATTGATAAAGATGAATGAGACAAAATGAATTTCAACAAGTGTAAAATCAGGCTGCAGCATAACAAAATTGACAAAAGTGAAAGGGGTCTGAATACTTTCTGAATGCACTGAATATGTGTTCCTATTCACACAGAAATACACTCCTAAGTGTTTACTTATGTAAACAATTATGTGTATTTCAGTCTGCAAAATGCCCCAGAAGTGGATTCATTTAATTATTTTGATCTAATTTTAGAGACGTGCGGACATTAATAGATGAAATGGTGTCCAAATCCTAGGCAAGATTTAAAGCATCCGTTTTGCCCATGAAACTCCTCGCTTGCCAGGAAAGCAACATGTCAATAAAATCACAAGGAATGAAATGTTAGGTGAAGGTGAGGGAGATGGGTGGTTAAGAAATATGAAAACTATATGAAGATTTCTTTAAATCTTCCAAATCTCCCAGCAGAAAATCACAGGCAGCAACTTTAAATCATGCACCGAAACGATAATAACAGATGGGGAGAGAAAGAATATGCAGCATCAGCAGAGCCGTGGCACAGCGGTTAGAGTGCAGTACTGCAGGATACTTCTGCTGATCACCGGCTGCCAGCAGTTTGGCAGATGGAATCTCACCAGGCTCAAGGTTGACTCAGCCTTCCATCCTTCCGAGGTCGGTAAAATGAGGACCCAGATTGTTGGGGGCAATATGCTAACTCTGTAAACCACTTAGAGAGGGCTGTAAAGCACTGTGAAGCGGTATATAAGTCTAAGTGCTATAGTGCTATTGCCCGCATGTTTCATTCTTGTCCTTTTGCTGCTTCAATATCTACAACATGGAGGAACCCAAAGGGCGCGGCTTCTCCTCCGACCTGCCCTCCACTCACCTCCCAGGAGCCGCTTCGACCCTTCAAATAGCACAAGAGGCTCCTCCGACACCAGTAGCCTCCCGTGGGCGAGCAGGAAGAGGACGTTCCTCTGATCTCCTTTCCTCCACGTCCTCTCTAGCAATCTAAAGCTCTATCGTTTCAATTGGTTCAAGCTCGGCCTCTCTCCCTCCGGTATAATGTCAATAGTAGCGACGCCGCTGCTGTACTCTATTCACTGCTTTCTGGGGGCGAGTGTTGCTTCTTTCTAGAGCGCCATCTAGCGACATAAGGTTGAAAACCACCCTCGTCCTACCTCTACCCTAAAGGAGACCCCCTCGAAACCTGCCTTGGCAAATGGTTGAAGCTGTAATAGTTAAGCTGTTGAATGGAAGGCTCTAGCCCTAGACTGTCCTTTGGGGTCTGGTAGGGACGACCTCATCGTCACTGCAACTGAGCCAGGAGCTTCTTTTACATGAAATAAGGGAAAGCATTCCCGTGGGGGGAACACAATGCGCCGTCAGGCAGGGACAAAAAACACCTCCCTTGTGGATCAGTGAAGACTATTCTATCCAGTTCTTTATCTTGGGGGTGCAGGATAAATCCCCAAAACTATATTTGCGATAGAGGGAAGCTTGAAGAGTGAAGCCTGAGCCTACTTACCTTCACAAGATTAGCCAGGTGCTGCATCATAAAAGTTGTTAAAGGTCTTGTTTGTATGTGCAGCCTTAAACAATTGCCAGCTTTATATCCCTTTAATAGAAGAATGAAATACGGGATGAAACCTTGAAGTGCCCACCCACATTGCTTCCAAACCCATCTAGATAGGAGATATTATTTTTCCAACTGCATTCTTGCATCTAGAACTGCCAGGATCACCCTCTGCAAGCAACAGTGGTTTAACACCTACATAAAACTGCTAGGGGAGGCCATCCATCCTGCCATATCCAATTATGTACAGGCATTACTTGATTTACTTCATTTAGTGACAATTTGAAGTTACAAGGTCATTGAAAAAAGTGACATGACCATTTTTCACACTTAAAAGGCCACTGCAGCATTGTCACATGATGAAAATTCAGACTCTGGACAATTCACTTATCTTTGTGGCAGTTGCAGTGTCTTGGGGTCATGTGATCCCCTTTGGCGACTGAGCAGGTGCACAACTTGGGGATCTTCCTGGACTCACAACTCCTGCTTGAGGCGGGGCCATGGCTGGGGGAGGGGTTTGCAGATTCATCTCGTGGGCCAATTGTGCCCTTTTCTGGACCGGGATGCACTGCACAGGGGGTCACTCTTGCCTTGGTCACCTCCTGTTTGAATCTCTGCACTGGACCACTGACTAGAAGAGTTCAACTGGTCCAGAACGCAGCAGCGCACACAGTAATGGAAGCCCCTAGGTTGCCCATGTAACATCTTTGTGGTGAGAGCTACACAGGATTTGCTTAAGGTGCAATTCAAGCTCATCATCTTTAAAGCTATTTAATAGCAATAGCAATCAGACATATATACCACTTATATACCACTACACTGTGCTTTGAACACTGTTTACAGTGTCAGCATATTGTCCCCAACAATCTGGGTCCTCATTTTACCGATCTCAGAATGACGGAAGGCTGAGTCAACCTCGAGGCCTGTCAGGATCGGATTTCAGGCTGTGGGCAGAGTCACCTGGCAATACCACATTCTAACCACTGAGCCAACAGGGCACCTGTCATTATTTTCCCACCTTTAGTTTTGCATCTATCTGTTCTTCCAGGTCAGATAGGATGAGCACGCTCCTGGCCCCTTGCTTTAAATATTGCCATCTGATAGGAGCTAGGAAGAGAGCCTCTTCAGTTGCAAACCATCCCCTCTGAAACACTCTTCCCCCTGACGTTTGGCAGGCCTTTATCCTCATGGTCTTCCATAAAGCAAATAAGAACTAGCTTTTCCCCTCAGTATTGGGATAAGAAGAGAGGACTGCACATCAGAAGGTGAACTGAAAAGCAGGTTTTTGTTTTTATGCATTTGGTATTAATACAGTTTAACTAAGTTCATTATTGATTGGGAGCTGGCCAGAGTTTGTTAGCACGAGACAGCACAACACATAAACGTAATTAGTAAGGCCTGGAAGTAGTGGTGGTATTAAATTTTTTTTCCCTACTGGTTCTGTGGGCGTGGCTTGGTGGGGGGGTGTCATGTGACTGCATGGGTGCGTCCAACGAGGTGTCACTCACAGCCATGCCCACTCAGTCACATGACCCCCCCAAGCCACGCCCACAGAACCCGGTAGGAAAAAAATTTGAACTTACAGCTATTCTTTCTACCTATTTTCTGCCCAGGCAGGCCTGGCCTAATTTGTCAAAGGACTGGCCTAATCCTGTATGCCGCCCACTCTCCCTTTGCCAGTTGCACGTGTCGCCCCGTTTCCCCTCCTTCAGAGGCCCCGGCCCTTAATCTCCCCATTGCCTGCTCTGCTGCTCCGCTCAGACTTGCCCGGGCTTAAGGCTTAAGGGAGAGCGAGCTGCAAGCGGGCAGAGGCTCTGGGACAAGGCCGGAGTCGGGGAATGGCGCATTCCCCAACCCGGCCAAGGCGGGCAGCGGCTCCGGAGCAAGTCCGCACCAATGTGGCGGCAGCGCCAGCGGCTTCGCGAGGTATGCGAGCCCGGGGACAGTGAGGGGGCTAGCGAGTGCTTACCTGTAGGCAGGAGGAGGCAGCTCCATTGGGGTGCGAGTAGCTGGGCCGCGTGGTGAAATGAAGGCAACATATATAGGGCTGGGATGGGCAGGGCGAGCATCTGCTGGGTGGGGTGAGCGAACGTTGAGCGGGCGGGCAGGGCGAGTGTCAAGCGGGTGGTCAGGGCGAGCGAACAGCGACCAGGCGGGGGGCGTGGCCAGCCAGAGGTCGCTACCATTTCACGACCCAGGCTGAATATCACCTCTGCCTGGAGGCCTGATTAATTTCTAAATTGAACAAAAGCAAGAATCGTGTTTTGGGGATTCCTCGACCATCCAAATGTCATCAACCGTGCTAGACGTGCCCTGTATTTTGAGGGCAAGAACATGTTAAATGCAGAGGTTTTGAATTTTGTCATTTGCTATATATATGGGGTTGATTAGTTTCTGTATTAAGGTTTTATTACTGTAAACCGTGTGGAGTCACAATGAGTTGGGCTGCCATATACATGCTAAGTAAAAATATATACATGTTTATATCCCCCTGTATTATATGTAGAAATAACTCAAAGCGACAAACATACTTAATACAGATCCAAACTCGCTTTCTCTGGCCCAGCAATGCCAGTTTCCCTTGACTCCATGAAAGGGAACGACAGCACTGTGTTAAACAATGAAGCTCAGATCTCCTCCCTCATGTTTAATAATAAGACATGCTTGACTTAAAAGAATCACGCAAGAAATTAAATTATTAAATTTGCCAGCCAGGCTTTCACTAAGGGACAAGAAACAAAATTCAAGATTCCTCTAAACAGATCAAATTTATCCTCATGTGGAATTTTGTCTGTGATAAGGGAGGAATTTTGTGCTGTCCACAATCTGGGCATTTGAATAGTTACTCTCCTATATGTAAACTTACATGATTTATAAGGCTAGACCTACAACTGAAATCTTTCCCACAATCCGGACACTCATACGGTTTTTCTCCTGTGTGAGTCCTCTTGTGTATCACCAGGCTGGAACTGTGACTGAACCTTTTCCCACAATCCGGACACCCAAATGGTTTTTCTCCTGTGTGAGTCCTCTCGTGTTTCACCAAGTCAGAATTTCGATGGAAACCTTTCCCGCAATCAGGACACTTATATGGTTTCTCTCCTGTGTGAATCCTCTGGTGCACCACAAGTTCGGAATTCCAATTGAAACTTTTCCCACAATCTGGACACTTGTGCGGTTTCTCCCCTGTGTGATTCCTCTGGTGTATCACCAGGTAATAATTCTCACTAAAACTTTTCCCACAATCCAGACACTCATATGGTTTTTCTCCGGTGTGAGTCTTCTTGTGTTTTACCAGCTTGGAATTTTGCTTGAAACTTTTCCCACAATCCGGACACTCATATGGTTTCTCTCCCGTGTGAGTCCTTTGGTGTATCACCAGCTTGGAATTACGCTTGAAACTTTTCCCACAATCTGGGCACTGATACGGTTTTTCTCCTGTGTGAGTCCTCTGGTGTACTACCAGCTCAGAATTGCAAGTAAAACGTTTCCCACAATCTGAACAATACAGTTTCTCTCCTGTATGTGTCAGGTCACTCATATGGTTTTTCTCCTGTGTGAGTCCTCTGGTGTACCACCAGGTCGGAATTGCAACTAAAACCTTTCCCACAATCTGAACAATAGTGTTTCTCTCCTGTGTGCGTCGTCTGGTGTTTCACCAGGTGGGATTTGTGATTGAAACTTTTCCCACAATCCAGACACTCATATGGTTTTTCTCCCGTGTGAATCCTCTGGTGTACCAACAGGTTCCAATTCTGACTGAAACTTTTCCCACAATACAGACATTCATATGGTTTCTCTCCTGTGTGAGTCCTCTGGTGTTTCACCAGCTTCGAATTCTGACTGAATTTTTTCCCACAATCCAGACACTCACATAGTTTCTCTCCTGTATGAGTTCTCTTGTGTATCCTCACTGTAGAATTCTGACTGAACATTTTGTCACAATCTGCACACTCATATGGTTTCTCTCTCTGGTGTATAACCAGGTCAGAATTCCAAGTGAAACTTCTCACACATCAGGACATTCAAAGAGTTTTTCTCTACTGTCAGTCTCCTTGTGCCTCACCAAATTCGTTTGCATGCCAAATCTTTTGTCACATTGGGAGCACTGGTAGAGCTGTTCCTCCTGCATTGGCTGTTTTATAAATCATAGGAATCCTGTTCTGAGTAATGCTTTTGCCACATTCCAAACATTTGTATGGGTTTTCGAGGAGTGGATCCTCTTGTGCATAATCAGCTGTGATCTGCAATCTGTGTTTGTCCCAAAATATGCAGTCAGTGAGGTTTCTGATATTCTTAGATTCATGAGGGGGCTTTGATTCAAGACACTCTTTCCTTCCTCAACAGCTTTCATTAATGCCTTTGGCTATCCAAGTGACCATTTTCTTTCCACTGATGTCCAGCTATTTCCCACGTTTTCTGAATTTGGTAATTAAATCTTTTTACCTTTTCATGCAATATTTTCTTCAGTTCCACATAATCTATTTCTTCCACCTAAAAACTCTGTTCCTGTTATTCTCTCCCTTGTCTCCCTCCATCTGCTGAGGAAAGAGAAGAGTTTTAACACTTTCTGGAAGAAGTGGAAAAGATTTTGATTGATGGTTTGTTTTGCATTCTAATGCCTCTTCTCATTCTCGGTTGTCCAGAGAGCTCTTCTTGACATCCACTTTGTAAGATTCATATTCATGGATTAGTTTCATTATTGTTTATAAAATGGCTGCAGAACCTGGGAGAACAGCAAAAAAATAAAAATAAAATCCACATATTACTATGAAAAAGCAAAAATATCAAAATTCTAGTTTAACCTCTAACATTCATTATGATTCATTAGGCACATAGAAGACTAGAAAAATCCAAGTTCAAATATCCACTCATATTTCAAATAAAACATTTTATTTATCTAGTCACAATAGAATCCCTTATGCCACCAGACTTGAAATTCTGGGCTTGGACAATCTGGAACTTCGCCACCTGCGGTCCAATCTAAGCATAGTACACAAAATTGTCTGCTACAACATCTTACCTGTCAACTACTTATTCAGCTTCAACCACAATAATGCACGGGCAAACAATCGATACAAACTCAAGGTAAACCGCTCCAAACTCGATTGCAGAAAATACGACTTCAGCAACAGTGGTCAACACCTGGAATGCTCTACCCTACTCCATTGTTACAGCCTGAAACCCTCACAGCGTCAACCTCAAACTGTCTACCGTGGACCTCACCCTATTCCTAAGAGGGGGAATGCATAAGCGCACCAGCGTGCCTACCTTACTGTCCCTATTTATCTGTACTTACTTCCTTTGTTTATGTTTATGTTTGTTTATACCTATACCTGCTATCTTGTACATGTTTGACAAACAAAATAAATAGAATAAAAAATAAAAAATACCTGAAAATACTGAGTTTTATACAGATACACATGTATGCACACATACAAACCTATACATATATGAATTTAGAACTTTTTTTGTATTTCACTAAAAATGTTTCAGAAGTGGATTTACTCAATTTGTTTGATCTGATTTTAGAAAGGTGGGGACACTAACAGATGAAATGGTGCCCAAATCCTATGCAAGTTTTAAAGCATCCGTTTTGCCCATGAAACTCCTCGCTTGCCAGGAAAGCAACATGTCAATAACATCACAAGGCATAAAGTGTTACGGGAAGCCCGAGGGAGATAGAAATATGGGGGGAAAAGCTTTTTAAATGTCCCAAATCTCCCAGCAGAAAATCACAGGCAGCAATTTTAAATCATGCGACATAAAGATAACATTTGGGAAGAGAAAGAATATGCAGCAGCAGCAGCCGAAATGTTTCATTCTTGTCCGCTCGCTGCTTCCAGGCCGTGGAGGAACCCAAAGGGCCCGACTTGCTCCCGGCTTCTCCTCCCACCTGCCCGCCACTCACCTCCCAGGAGCCGCTTCCACCCACGAAACAGCACAAGAGGCTCCCGTGGATGAGCCGGAAGAGGAAGTTCCTCTGCCCTTCCCCTACTCCTCCTTACAATCTCTCTAGCAATCCAATCCTCTATCGTTTCAACTTGTTCCATCTCCGCCTCTACCTCCCCAGTAGACTAGCAATTGCCACTACTCTACTGTATTCACTGCTTTCCAGGCACGAGTGTCGCTCGTTTGTAGATCGCCACCTAGTGACATAAGGCTGAAAAACACGCTCGTCCTATCTTAACCCTAAGGCGTTTGCAAGATGTTTTTCATTGATTCCGTGCTTCCTTCTGTGCCATCAAGTCGTATTCGACCCCCACAGAGCACAGGAATAGTTTTTACAGTGTGGAGCGAACAAAACAGCCCTACTTGCTCCCCGCTTATCTTCCGACCTGTCCTAAAATTATCATCCACTTGATGCTAACTCCCCAAAACTACCTTTGCAACTGAGGGAAGCTTGAAGAGTGATCCTTCACCCTACTTAGCTTCACAAGATTAGCCAGGTGCTGCATCATAAAAGATAAAGGTCTTGTTTGTATGTGCAGCTTTATATGATTGCCAGCTTCATCCCATTTATAAAAGAATGAAATACGGGACAAAACCAGGAAGAGGTTTCCCAGGCAGCTTGTGAAAAACATTTGGAGGGCGCTAGTTTGTTGAAAGCTGATCTAGAGTCCTGCGCTTTAGGCGTTGGCTCTCAGTTCCTCTCCCAGGCCCAGAAAGGAGCAGGCCTGGAGACCACCCACTTGCCCGTAGCTCTCACCTGCTGGCCTGGGACTCCTACCTCTTCCCACATCCAAATCACATGAGGTCCTCACGTAATGACCCATGGGGTCCTGGAATTGCAATGGCAACTGGAACTGCCAGGATTGCCCTCACCAAGCAATGTGGTCATATGATGTCACTTTTTATAACCTCATTGCATAGCAATGGAATTTTTGGCGCCAGTTGCTGTCACAACCTGAGAAATACCATTTTTCCGCCAAGCGCAGGAAGAATAATTTCCCCCTGTCACGGGTACTAGGTCCAGACACATTGAATACCTGCGTGGGATGATGTGCCTTAATTGATGTTTTGATGGATAGCTGATATTCGCCCTACTGACAAAGAAGGGGTTTGTCACTACGTTCATTTTAATTTGTCAGCAGGACTCTTATTCTGAAATGACACTGTATACTGATATGAAGTTCTCATGTGATACCTGTACTGCGCATGTGTTAATTTTTTCCTTTGTTCTCTTTGTTTCTTCACCATGTAGACACAGACTTAGGTGTTCTTATTTTTGTTATGCAAATATATTACTTTTATTCTTTCCTGGACTCCGGTCTTATTCATGAGGGTTGAGGGCAGGGAAACAAGATTCATTTCACCTCTAATTATTTATCTCCGCAACACCCCCCTTCTGGACAGTTGGCATCCTGACAGGCTTTATAACTTCAACAGCAGTTTGTAATGCATAATAAATCATGAGAGGTTTTCCTAGTAGAGGAGTTCAAGGCATTGCTGCAGATTAAGATCACTTATAAGTGCAGCTGAAGAGGGCAATGAAAGGTTGGCAGCCTGGGACTTCAACTCACCCTCTGCTTGCAGCTCTGACTTTGCCACCTGGAGAAAGGGCTGTGCAGGATGAAGACACCTGGGCCCTTCTCAGTCTGGGTTCAGGCTCGGGCACATCATCAAAACAGCACTGGTTGCAATTCTCATGGACTTTTGGAAGGTTTGAGATAGAAGGGGTACAACCATTATGTCCTTCCTATACCTCTGATCAGATTTCAATATCATTGACCAGGATATCCTTCTGGACCGTCTTTGGGAACTGGAAATGGGAGGCACTTTATTACGGTGGTTCTATTTCTACTTTAAATCGGTGTGGGTAGAAAAGGGTCTGAGTCTTCACCTCTGAAATTTGGGATGCCCGGGGGCTCAAGCCTTTCCCTGCTGCCTTTTAACATCTACATGATATCGCAAGAGGCGGCCATCCATCCTATGAGACCCAATTATCTAGGGGTAGTCCGGGAGATGTAATATTTAATGTAGCAACCATTTGAAGTTACAGCAGCACTTGAAAAAGTGACTTATGAACATTTTCCCCAAGCCATTACAGCATCGCCATTGTCACATGATCAAAATTCAGACACTTGGCAATTGACTCATATTTGTGACAGTTGTTCTGGGGTCATATGATCCCCTTTGGTGACTGACCTGGTGCACAATCTTTGGGTCCCTGGACCAGGGAGGCCTTGCACATGGGTCACTCATTCCTTGGACACCTCCTGTTTGAATCACTGCATTGGAGCACTCAGAAACTTCAACTAGTCCAGAATGCAGCTGCGCACACAGTAATGGGAGCCCCTAGATTGCCCGTGTAACACCTTTGTTGTGCAAGCTGCACTAGATTCGTTTCTCTACAAGTGCAACTGAAGATGCTGGTCATGAACTTTAAAGTTATTTTTTTATTATAGCAATAATGTTTAGAATTATATACCACCCAGAGTGCTTTATAGCACGTTCTGTTGATTGTCCCCAGCAATCTGGGTCCTCATTTTACCGATCTCAGGACGAAAGGCTGAGTCAACTTCGAGCCCTATCAGAGTCGAATTTCACACTGTGGAAAGAGGCAGCCGGCAATACTGCATTCTAACAACTGAGCCAACCGGAAACCTGTCATTACTGCCCCACCTTCATTATTTCTGCATCCATTTGTTCTACAGGTCAGATAAGATGGGCTCCTAGCCCCTTCCCTTAAATATTGCTATCGGATAGGAGCTACTAATTGAGTCTTTTCTGTTGCAGACCCTGCCCTATGAAACACTCTTCCCCCTGAACTTTGGCAGCCCTTCAATTCTCCTGGTCTTCTGAAAACCAAGGAAGATCTAGCTGTTCCTCTAAGCTATGGGTCTGCAACCTGTGGCTCCAGAGCCGCATGTGGCTCTTTCGGCCCTCTGGTGCGGCTCCCTGTCACCCTGTCGTGGCAGAGGGATGAAAGAGCCATCATCCTGTCATGGCAGTGGCATGGCCGGAGCCTTAGTGTGGGAGCGAAGCGCCCCTCTACTTGTCTTTGCGTGGCAACAGCATTCCGCCTTCATTGTGGTACATTTGCTGTTGCTGCCAGCAAAGAGGGCTGGGAGAGAACGGCGGGGGTGGATCTTGTGGGGTGGAGGCCATCCCCCAAGCCTGGCCTTCCTCCTCCCTGGTCGGCGGGGCCAAGAGAAAGAAGGGGGCCGCGTGGGGAAGTGCTCCCCCCCCCCACCGAGCACCGAGCACAACAGCCCAGAGAGAGAGAGAGAGAGAGAGAGAGGAGAGAT
>QLTV01001803.1:168990-189704 GCA_003457575.1 Thermophis baileyi | reverse complement strand
CTCTCTCCCCCTCTCTCCCTCTCTCTCTCTCTCTCTCTCTCTCTCTCTCTCTCTCTCTCTCTCTCTGTGTGTGTGTGTGTGTGTGTGTGTGTGTGTATCTCTGGCTCCCTGTCTCTGTGTCTCTTCTCACTCTCTCGGAAAGCCCTGCATGCTCTCAGGCTCTTTGCTACCCGTTTTTCTTTCTTCCTTTTGGAAATCCGGGCTGGCTGAGGAATGAGCGCAACCCGCGGCAGAGGCTTACCTCCTCCTCCTCCCCTCGTGACCCCCTGGCCGGCTGTGGCAGGGCTGGGAGGGTGCACACTAGAGGAGGAGGGGGAGGAGGAGGGAAGCCTCTATTGTGGGTTGCACTCATTCCTCAGCCAGCCCAGATTTTCAAAAGGAAGAAAGAAAAACGGGTAGCGAAAAGCCCCAAGGAGAGCACTCAGAGCTTTCTGAGAGAGTGAGAAGAGACACAGAGACAGGGAGCGAGAGAGAGCAAGACACACACACACACACATAGAGACACAGAGAGGCACACTCACAGACATAGAGAGACACAGAAAGAGAGGGGGGAGAGAAAGAAAGAGAGAGAAAGAAAGAAAGAGACAGACAGACAAAGAAATGAGAGAGGGATGAGAGGGAGATAGAGAGAAAAAGAAAGACAGATAAGAGAAAGATAAGAGGGAGGGAGGGAGAGGGAGATAGAGAAGATAGAGAGAAAAAGAAGACAGATGAGAGAAAGCGAGAGAAAGATGAGAGGGAGGGAGAGGGAGATAGAGAAAAAGAGATGAGAGAGGGAGAGAGACAGAGAGAGGGAGATACCTATTTCCCATAGAAAACAAAAAACGGGGAGCCACAAAACCTGGGTAGGTGTGGCGGGGGGGTCATGTGACTGGGTGGCAGTGACGTAAAGTTGGCCACGCCCACCCAGGTTTTGTGGCTCCCGTTTTGTTTTCTGTGGGAAATGGGCCCACGTGGCTCTTTGAGTGTTTAAGGTTGCAGACCCCTGCTCTAAGCACTGAGATCAGAAGAGATGCCTGCACATCAGAAGCTTGATTTGGAACCAGGTGTTTGTTTATATTTATTAAATTTGGATGCTGCTAATCCTGCAGTGAACTTCCCCAATTTAACTCCTTGCAAGGAGAAAAATAACCAGTTTTGAGCAAGAATGACAACAGGCACAAACATAATCAGTAAGGCCAGGTTAACTTCTAAATTGAACAAAAGCAAGAATCACCTTTTGGGGATTCCCAGACCATCAAATTGCCACCAACCCTGCTAGAAGTGCCCGCTACTTGCAAGGCAAGTACATTTTATATGTGGAGGCTTTACATTTTGCCGTTTGCTATATATGGGGTTTATTGGTTTCTGTATTAAGGTTTTATTGCTGTAAACCTTGTGGAGTCATGTGAATGGCCTGCCATATACATTTTCTTACTAAGTAAAAATACATAAATTTAAGTTTATATCCCCCTTTATTATATATAGAAATAACCAGGGGTGAAATTCAAAATTTTTCCCTACCGGTTCTGTGGGCGTGGCTTGGTGGGCGTGGCAGGGGAAGGATACTGCAAAATCTTCATTCCCTCCCTACTCCTGGGGGAAGGATATTGCAAAATCCCCATTCCCACCCCACTTTTGGGCCAGCCAGAGGTGGTATTTCCCAGTTCTCCAAACTACTCAAAATTTCCGCTACCGGTTCTCCAGAACCTGTCAGAACCTGCTGGATTTCACCCCTGGAAATAACTCAAGGTGGCAAACATACTTAATATAGATCCACACCGGCTTTCTCTCGCCCAGCAAAGCAGTTCCCCTCAACTCCATAAAAGTGAACTACCGAACTGGGCCAGAGAAAGGAAGCTCAGATCAGAGGCCTGCAGGCTAAAACATATGAAGAACGATTACAGGAACTGGGCATGGCTAGTCTAGTGAAGAGAAGGACCAGCGGTGACATGATAGCAGTCTTCCAATATTTGAGGGGCTGTCATAGAGAGGAGGGGAGCAACCTATTTTTCAAAGCATCCAAAAGCCAGACGAGGAACAATGGATGGAAACTGATCAAGGAGAGATTCAAAGTAGCAACAAGGAGAAATTTTCTACAGTCAGAACAATCAACCAATGGAACAGCTTACCTTCAGTAGTTATGGTTGCTTCATCATGGAGGTTTTGAAGAAGAGATTCGATTCCCACTTGTCAGACATGGTATAGGGTCTACTGCATGAGTAGGGGGTTGGACTATATTATATACAAATTCTATTCTATTCTATTCTATTCTATTCTATTCTATTCTATTCTATTCTATTCTATTCTATTCTATTCTATTCTATTCTATTCTATTCATAATTCTTATTCTGTTCTATTCTCATAATTCTTATTCTATTAATAACTCTTATCTCTATTCATGTTTTACACTAAGACAAGTTTCATTAAAAAGAACCATGCAAGTAATTAAATGTTTAATTGTTCAGCTGGGTTATCAATGAAAGTCAAGAAACCAAATTAAAGATTCCTCTACACACATCAAATTTTGCCTCTTGTGGAATTTCTTGTGTGTAATGAGGGAGGAAAATTGTGTGAAACACTGTCTGCAATCTGGCCATTTGAATGGTTACTCCCCTATGTGTAACCTTACATGATTTATAAGACTAGAGCTAGTACTGAAATCTTTCCCACAATCTGGACATTCATACGGTTTTTCTCCTGTGTGAGTCCTCCAGTGTTTCACCAAATCGGAATTCCGATTGAATCTCTTCCCACAGTTTGGACACAGATATGGTTTTTCTCCTGTGTGAGTTTTCTGGTGCATCACCAGGTTGGAATTCTGACTGAAACTTTTCCCACAATCATTACATTTATATGGTTTCTCTCCAGTGTGAGTCCTCTGATGTTTCACCAGGTCGGAATTGCAACTGAAACCTTTCCCACAATCTGAACACTCATACGGTTTCTCTTGCGTGTGAGTCCTATGGTGTATCACCAGGTCGGAATTCTGACTGAAACTTTTCCCACAGTCTGGACACTTATATGGTTTCTCACCTGTGTGAGTCCTCTGATGTCGTACAAGGAGGGCATTTTGAACGAAACTTTTCCCACACTGCAGACATGCATATGGTTTTTCACCTGTGTGAATCCTTTGGTGTATCACCAGATCAGAATTACACTGGAAGCCTTTTCCACAATCTGAACACTCATATGGTTTCTCTTGCGTGTGAGTCCTCTGGTGTTTCACCAGCTCAGATTTCCGAGAGAAATCTTTCCCACAATCAGGACACTCAAATGGTTTCTCTCCTGTGTGAGTCCTCTGATGTTCCACCAGGAGAGAATTCCAACTGAAACCTTTCCCACAAAACAGACACTCGTATGGTTTTTCTCCCGTGTGAGATCTCTGGTGCTTCACCAGGCTAGATTTCCTAGAGAAATATTTCCCACAATCAGGACACTCATATGGTTTCTCTCCTGTGTGAGTCCTCTGATGTTCCATGAGAAAAGAATTCCAACTGAAACCTTTCCCACAAACTTGACACTTAAATGGTTTCTCTCCTGTGTGAATCCTCTGATGTCGCACAAGGTTGGAATTTTGAATGAAAGTTTTCCCACACTGCAAACACTCATATGGTTTTTCAGCTGTGTGAATCCTTTGGTGTATCACTGGATCAGAATTGTACTTGAAACCTTTTCCACAATCTGAAGACTGATATGGTTTCTCTCCTGTGTGAGTTCTCTGGTGTATCACCAGGTTGGAATTCTGACTGAAACTTTTCCCACAATACAAACACACATATGGTTTCTCTCCCGTGTGTGTTCTCTGGTGTCTCACCAGGTCAGAATTCCGAGTGAAGCTTTTCACACAATCAAGACATTCAAAGCGTTTCTGCGCAGAGTGAGTCCTCTTGTGTGTCACCAGACTGGTGTGCATGCTAAATCTTTTGCCACATTGGGAACACTGGTAGAGCTGCTCCTCCTGCATCGTCCCTTCCATGAATCATGGGAGTCCTATTCTGAGTAAAGCTTTTGCCACAGTCCAAACATTTGTATGGGTTTTCGAGGGATGGATCCTCTTGTGCATAATCAGCGGTGATCTGCAATCTGTGTTTTACCTACAATAGGCAGTCTGTGGGGTTTTTCCAACACTGATATTCTTGGATTCATGAGGAGGCCAAAAATATTTCTGATCACTTATGTGGTGGATGCTTTGATTCAAGACACTCTTTCCTTCCTCAACGGCTTTCATTAATGCCTTTGGCTATCCAAGTGACCATTTCCTTCCCACTGATGTCCAACTATTTCACAATTTTTCTGAATTTGGTAATTATATCTTTTTACATTTTCATGCAATATTTTCTTGAGTTCCACATAATCTATTTTTTCCACCTGAAAACTCTGTTCCTGTTATTTTCTCCCTTGTCTTCCTTCATCTGCAGAGGAATGAGAACAGTTTTAACAGTTTCACGAGGAAGTGGAAAAGATTTTGATTGATGTTTTGCATTTTAGTGCTGCTTCTCATTCTCGGTTGTCCAGAGTGCTCTTCTTGGCATCCTCTTTGTCTGTAAGATTCAGATTAATGGATTAGTTTCATTATTGTTTAAAAAATGGCTGCAGAACCTGGGGTGGGGGAAGCATCCATATATTACTATGAAAAAGCAAACATATCAAAATGCTAGTTTAATCTTTAATATTCATTATGATTTATTAGGCACACAGAAGAGTAGCAAAATCCAAGTTCAAATATCCACTCATATTTCAAATCATGGAATTCTCTTGTTGGCTTGGATAGATTACAAATTACTACCATTGCAAAGTGTTATAAATACATGAAAATACTAAGATTTATACAGATACACGTATATGCACACATAGATACACACCTATAAATGTATGGATGTAGAAAACAACGTCAATAACATCACATGGAATGAAGTGTTACGTGAAGGGCGAGGGAGATAGAAATATGAAATAAAGACTTTTTAAATCTCCCAGCAGAAAATCACAGGCAGCAATTTTAAATCATGCAGCAAAAGGATTACAACATTTGGGAAGAGAAACAATATGCAGTAAAAGCCAACATGTTTCAGCCTTGCCCCTTCGCTGCTTCTACGCCATGGAGGAAAACAAAGGCCCCGACTTGCTCCCGGCTTCTCCTCCGACCTGCCCTCCACTCACCTCCCAGGAGCCGCTCTGACCCTTCAAACAGCACAAGAGGCTCGGCCGACGCCATTATCCTCCCGTGGGTGTGCCGGAAAAGGAAGTTCCTCTGCCCTTCGCCTCCTTTCCTCCACATCCCCTCTAGCAATCCAATCCTCTATCGTTTCAACTTGTTCCATCTACCTTCTACCCCTCCGGTAGACTACCAATGTCACTACTCTGCTGTATTCACTGCTTTTTAGGCACGAGTGTAACTCGTCGGCAGCGCGCCATCTAGTGACATAAGGCTGAAAAACACGCTCGTTCTATTTCTACTCTAAAGTGTTTGCAAAATATTTTCGATTCCTTCTGTGCCATCAAGTCGTATTCGATCCCCACCGAGCACAGAAATAGCTGTTGTCCACGATAATCTATCCTAAACCTTTTTATTTAGGTCTCACTGTCCCTCTTGCTGCAACTAAACCAAAGGAAAGAGTCCCAGTGGCGAAATGAGGTACAAACAGCCAACCAGAAAGTGCACCTCCCTTTTGTTCCAGTCAGTTTCTTGTCTTGGGGGTTGCAAGATAACTCCTGGAAACCTGCCTCTGCAAATGATTGAAACTGTTAGAGTATAGGTTGACCCTACGTAGGTTCACAGGTTTAGCCAAGTGCTGTGCCCTAAAAGTTCATGAAGTTCTTCTTTCTGTGTGGCCCTAAATGGTTGTCAGCTACATCGGATTAACAGAAGAATGGAACAGGGGAGCAATCGGGAAGCGCCCACTGACATTGTCTCTGAACCCCATCTAGATAGGGGGTAGATGTAATCTTCCTGTCTGTATTATTGGGGAGTCTAAATCCTGCTAGAAGGCATAATTGCTCAGAGCAGCCTTCGCAATTCCCAGCCTTATTACCTTTCAGCCTTATTTATTCCCAAGCACCTTGAGCAAAAAACACTTGGAGGAAGCCAGTTTGTAGAAAGCTGGTCTAAAGATTCCTGCCCTGCATGCTGTGATAAAATCAAAAAGTGCTTCTAGAAAGTATTAGCTTTTAAAGGCGTGCATCTTTATGAAACTGTAAGGTCCCAGAAGTTTCCTCGAGCCACTGAGATGCCAAAGAGAGTGAGACTCGAGATGAGGCTTGCAAAAATAGCAGCTTTTTTATTCCTTTGGCCAAAGCAGAATAAGAGCTGGGTGATACTATTTCCAAAACATGGACAAAAGCATGTAAGGAATAGCCACACACTGCAAGAGTGGCTCAGAGTATTATATACAGTTTACGCAGATAGAAACAAAGTTCATCCAATCAGAGACAATTTCGTCACCAACGTGATTTTTAAAGTGGTTTTTGTTCAGGCCTGTCTCTGTCCATGCTTTGCTATCTTACAGAGTATCCCTTGTTCTTGTGTGCGTTTGTGCTCCTAGGCAGCCCCCCCCCATCTATGGAGCAGGATGTTCCTGGGAACTGTCTCCAAGGATATGCCTAGCTCCTGAAACAAATTACAGAAGCGAGAAACAAGATAGCAAAGGATACAATTCTCTTACAGAATGAATTTCTAACATTCTAACCATAGCAAAATAGCACAAGCAACTTCTTTAACAGAGGCAAAGAGCAAAGGTTAGATTGATTCATATCAATACATCCTTTCAAAACCATGTTGTTGTAAATTTATTATTGTTATTTTTCCCCGGTAAAAGATTTGTTTGTTTTTCAATTGAATTGTACAGCTCATACATTATATGAAAGGTGGAAAATTTTTCCTAGATGATTTATATTAGTATCATTTTTTTTACATCTCATAAACGTGGCATTTAAAAAGGAGTGTGTAGATGTTCTATCTATACCCATGGTATATCTGGAAATGTTGGGGATAAGATTATTCCGGTGCACATTAATGCAAGAGAAATACAAATGCACACACCTACAAATGTATATAGCAATAGCAATAGCAATAGCACTTAGACTTATATACCGCTTCATAGTGCTTTACAGCCCTCTCTAAGCGGTTTACAGGGTTAGCATATTGCCCCCAACAATCTGGGTCCTCATTTTACCCACCTCAGAAGGATGGAAGGCTGAGTCAACCTTGAGCCGGTGAGATTTGAACCGCCGAACTGCAGCTAGCAGTCAGCTTGAAGTAGCCTGCAGTGCTGCACTCTAACCACTGCGCCACCTCGGCTCCTATATGTAGAAATCCATTTGTATTTTAGCCTGAAAAATGTCCCAAAATTGTTACGGTCCAACCTTCCGCGCCAATTTTAGAGATGTGGGGCCTTTAACTAATGGAATGATGCCTAAAGCCTCAGCAAGATTTGAACCAACAATTTTGCCCATGGACGTCCTCAGCTGCAAATAAATGCAGAAAATACTGTCCACAACCTCTCTGGTGACATCCCCATTCAAATTGGCCTCACTTACTGACCACATTTGGGACTGGCATCTGTGTCACTGTGTCATCTGTGAGTCCTCCAGTGTTTCACCAAGTCGGAATTCCGATTGAACCTTTTCCCACAATTTGGACACAGATATGGTTTTTCTCCTGTTGAGTTTTCTGGTGCAACACCAGGTTGGAATTCTGACTGAAACTTTTCCCACAATGACATTCATATGGTTTTTCTCCTGTGTGAGTCTTCTGGTGTTTCACCCGGTTGGAATTATGACTGAAACTTTTCCCACAATCTGAACACTCATATGGTTTCTCTTGCATGTGAGTTCTCTGGTGTATCACCAGGTCAGAATTCCAAGTGAAGCTTTTCATACAATCAGGACATTCAAAGAGTCCCAGTGTGAGTCCTCTTGTGTCTCACCAGATTGGTTTGCATGCTAAATCTTTTGCCACATTGGGAGCAATGGTGGAGCTGCTCCTCCTGCATTGGCCGTTCCATGAATCATGGGAGTCCTATTCTGAGTAACGCTTTTGCCACACTCCAAACATTTGTATGGGTTTTCGAGGGGTAGATTCTCTTGTGCAGAATCAGCTGTGATCTGCAATCTGTGTTTTTCCCATAATAGGCAGTCGGTGGGCTTTTTCCAACACTGATATTCTTGGATTTATGAGGCGGCCAAAAATACTTCTGATCTCTTATCTGGTGGTGCTTTGATTCAAGACACTTAGACCAGCGGTTCTCAACCTGTGGGTCGCGACCCCTTTGGGGGTCGAACGATCCTTTCACATGGGTCGCCTAAGACCACTGGAAAACACATATTTCCGATGGTCTTAGGAACCGAGACACCGCTCGTCTATCCGTCCACATACGAGTACCTGGGGACGGTGCGATGCACGGGCGGCCCTCGAATGCGCAGGTGCCGATGGAAGGGCCGTGCGCGCTGGCCCGCCATCTTGGTCCACGCCCCCTTTGTCACCTGTGAGATTTGAACCGCTGAACTGCTGAACAGTCAGCTGAAGTAGCCTGCAGTACTGCACTCTAACCACTGCGCCACCTCGGCTCATAATTATGTTCATTTCTTGTGCTATTGTTGCTCAAAACTGGTAATCTTTCTCCTTGCAAGGAGTTAAATTGGAGAAGTTAATGTCCTCAGGATTAGCAGCCTAAAAATTTGATAAATAAATGCATAGACCTTCATTTGCCTCAAACAACTTGCAGATGGGTAGCCTCAGCGGATTCATTCATTCATTCATTCATTCATGCATTCATTCATTTCTTCTTCCTAAGATTTGAGATTCAACCTAGAAATAAAGAGAATTTTTTTGACAGTGAGAACAATCAACCAATGGAACAGCTTGCCTTCAGAAGTTGTGGGAGCTTCATCACTGGAGCCTTCCAGGAAGAGATTGGACTGCCATTTGTCAGAAATGGTGTAGGGCAGTGATGGCGAACCTTTCTGGTGCCAAGTGCCCAAAGCGCGAATGTGCGCCTCCACTTGTGCAGCCCAAAATGCAATGCGAGCGTCCCCCACGCATGTGCCCCGCCCCCCCTTGCCCATTTTTGGCTTCCAGGTTGGTGCAGGCGGCTTTCCAGGCCCAAAATGGGGTGACCCGTTTTGGCTTCCAGGTTGGTGCAGGCAGCCTTCCAGGCCCAAAATGGAGTGCAGGGGGGGCACACGTGCACCCCCCCCAAATGCAATGCAAGCGCCCCCCACGCATGCTCCCTGCCCCCCACGCATGCGCGGGAGACCTGAAGACCAGCTGGCTGGCGGGAGGCGTGCGCACATGCGCAGTGGAGCTGGGCTGGGGCAATGGCTGGCGTGCCCGCAAAAAAGGCTCTGCGTGCCACCTGTGGCACGCGTGCCATAGGTTCGCCATCACGGGTGTAGGGTCTCCTGCTTGTGCAGGGGGTTGGACTAGATGACCTACAAGGTCCCTTCCAACAAGGGGGTGGGTTCTAACTTACCTCGCTGCTGGTTTGCTTCCTCCCGCACCGTGTGGGCGTGCCGCGTGGGCGCAAGCCCGCGCTTTGTGCGCGCGCATGCGCAGTGCCAAAAAATCTGAACAAATTCCCAAAAAGAAAAAGCCAAAAACAAGATGGCGATGCATGCGCAGTGCTGGAAACTCGGCTTCTGCACATGCGCAGAAGGAAAAAAAAACAGAAAAAAATTCAAAAAAAATAATAATTAAAAAAAATTGTTTCCAAAAAAAAAAAGCCGAAAACAAGATTGCAACGCATGCGCAGTGCCAGAAACTCAGCTTCTGCGCATGCGCAGAAGGGAAAAAACCCGGAAAAAAATTCCAAAAATAAAAATAAAAATAAAAAAAATCCAAAAAAAAGATGGCGGCGCCCATGGACCGGCAGCAACAGAACCAGTTCCATGACATCACTGTGACATCACCAGCGGGTCGCTACCGGTTTGGGCGAACTGGTGCGAACCGGGAGGAACCCACCTCTGCTTCCAACTCTTTATTCTCTTCCATTCATTTGAAGTTACAACAGCACTGAAAAAGTGATTTATCACATTTTTCACACTCACAACCATTGCAGCATCCCCACTGTCACATGACCAAAATTGGGACGCTTGACAATTGCTTCATATTTGTGACAGTGCAGTGTCCTGGGGTCATGTGATCACCTTTGGTGACTGAGCTGGTGCACAACCTGGGGGTGCTCTTGGACTCACGACTCCTACTTGAGAAGATCGTGGCTGGGGGAGGGGCTTTGCAGAGATTCATCTAGGGCGCCAATTGTGCCCTTTCCTGGACTGGGAGGCCTTGCACAGGTGCTCATGCCTTGGTCACCTCCTGTTTAGATCACTGCACTGGGCCACCCAGAAACTTCAAGTGGTCCTGAACTTAGTAGCGCACACAGTAATGGGGCCCCCTGGGTTGCCCATGTAACATCTTTGTTGTGTGAGCTGCACAGGATTCGTTTCTTTAAGGTGCAATTGAAGGTGCTGGTCATCACCTTTAAAGCTATTTCTTTATTATAGCAATGGCACTTAGACCTATATAGCACCCCACAGTGCTTTATAGCACTCTCAGTTTACAGTGTCAGCCTATTGTTCCCATCAATCTGAGTCATCATTTTACCAATCTCAGAAGGATGGAATGCTGAATAAGGACCTGGAAAAAAATATATGCTTGTTCTATAACAAGCTTAGTGTATTAAAACAATTGAGAGATTCTTACTGTTCAGTTTGGATGAGTTGCTTTTTGCTCTGTCAAAAAGCAGAAGCAGATCAATAGAAATGGTGACTTTTAGACAATCAGTTGTACGTGGCATTCTCATATATTTCAAGAAAAATTGTTGTCTTGCTTTTGACCAATTGGGTTATTATCTCATTGATGCTGGGAAAAGTACTCTTAAAGAGATGAACTGAAAATTATAGCTCTCTCTCCTTGTAGTATTGGTGAACAATATGGGGAGTATGAAATTTTATGTAGCACTAAAAGTTATTAGATGTTGACATTTTCACACACAGAATTTATTATGAATTTGGAAAGTTCACAAAAGTGCAAAGAGTAAGCTTAATACCCTACATTAGGCAAACATGGTATTCTTTCTATTTGATCATTGAAACTTCCAGTTGAACTAGAATATGTTTCTGTAGCAAACAGAAAACACAGATAACATAATGCTCAAATATTTTCCATATATTTAATCCTTGCATATTTTCTTCCTCCTTGAATCTTGTAGAGCACATCTCTGCAACACTCAACCCTCTATTTTACCACATCAACATGCTCTGTTTAGCAACCAAAGTATGCAGGTTCAACTCTAGTAAGGCTGAATTACTATTATTCTTCTCATCTTTCCTATTACCTATCTCCTTATCTTCTGATGACTATAACTTTGTTGCTTGTATCGTACAATTTATATTGCTTATTTAGTATCCTAGTATGATTTATGTTGATTGCTTATTTAGTATCCTATGACTATCACTAAGTGTTGTATCTTATAATTCATGATGAATGTATTTTTACAATGACTATGATAATTTATCACTATTGTTGTATGTACATTGAGAGCTTATGCACCGGAGACAAATTCCCTGTGTGTCCAATCACACTTGGCCAATAGAGAATTCTATATTTCTATATTCTATATAACATCCTATAATTCAAACCTAGTCATTAAATCATGAACTTGGGTAAATCTACAAATGTGCAATAAACTTTCCAGTATTTTGCTGAAGAGAGAGGAAAAAAAAAACACCCCAAACTTGTTATAGTTTTTACTTGGCCTAAAACTGTTTTTTTTCAAGATCCATTGACACTACCAAAAAATGGTCTGTCCCATATTCTTTTATCCTTCACTATATTTTGGGTCTTTCAGCATCTACAGTCAAACTATTCATTCTTTTATAGTCATCTCATATATATATAGATGATAGATAGATAGATAGATAGATAGATAGATAGATAGATAGATAGATAGATAGATAGATAGATAGATAGATAGATAGATAGATAGATGATAGATAGATATAGATATAGATATAGATATAGATATAGATATAGATAAAGATATAGATATAGATATAGATATAGATATAGATATAGATATAGATATAGATATAGATATAGATATAGATATAGATATAGATATATAGATATAGATATAGATATAGATATAGATATAGATATATAGATATAGATGATCTATATCGAAGGAAGCTCGGTTCCCTTCAGGCAAGGTCAGCCGAGTACCGGCAAGCGCCAGGGAAAGGCCTGGCTCATTGCAGAAAACAGGCTCGGCGCCTTCCTTGATGGGACGTCCGGGTGGGAAGGGCGGCTTTTTTTTGTGCATGGCGTAAAGCGCCCTGGCAGCTTTGATTACTGTAATTACCGTCACAGACTGCTGAAAGAAGTTAGGCGGTTTGAAGACGACTCCGTGGCGGGGTCCCATTACCACCCAATCGGCGAGAGCATCGCAGAGTGCTCTCCAGTTTGGCGGAGGGGAAAGTGCAGCCACCCGCAGGCCCCCACCCTGGGCTGCCATGCAGAAGAGGGGATTCCTTTTTTTCCCAGGGCTTGCCTCTCCTTTCCGAGGAACATCTATCTTTTTGAGACCCAAAGCAGACTGACAACCCCACTTACTCTTCAGAGAAGTGGTTGGCTGGTGCTCTGCTCCAGGAGGGCCGCGGAACAAATGACGGGAGGGGATGAGCGGGCTGATGGCGGCAGTGTCCCCCTTATCCACAAGGAAGAGGAGGCAGTGGCAGTTGAGGGGCAAGCGATGGAGAAGGCAACACTGGCCCGCTGCCTCCTGTGTGCACTTGCGCATGCCAGGGTGGGATGGGCCAGGCCTGTGCACAGGTGCACCCGTTTCCTGGGATAGCGTGGGCCAGGCCGAAGTGACATGGGCCGGACCATTACAATTTCCAAGATGGCTGCGCGTACCGGATCCAGGGGTGAAATCCAGCAGGTTCTGACAGGTTCTGGAGAACTGGTAGCGGAAATTTTCAGTAGTTCAGAGAACCGGCAAATACAACCTCTGGCTGGCCCCAGAGTGGGGTGGGAATGGAGATTTTGCAGTATCCTTCCCCTGGAATGGGGTGGGAATGGAGATTTTGCAGTATCCTTCCCCTGGAGTGGGGTGGGAATGGAGATTTTGCAGTATCCTTCCCCTGGAGTGGGGTGGGAATGGAGATTTTGCAGTATACTTCCCCTGCCATGCCCACCAAGCCACGCCTACCAAGCCACACCACGCCCACCAAGCCACGTCCACAGAACCGGTAGTAAAAAAAATTGGATTTCACCACTGACCGGATCTGACCATTTTACGGGCTGGTTCCACCCGTGGGCCTTGAGTTTCACACACCTGGTCCAGAGGCTAAACTGTAAGATGAACGTTTTAGGGAAACTAGGTATGTCTAGCCCAGTGTTTGAAAAACTTTTCGGCACCAAGTGCTGAAACGGGAGCACGCACGAACCTTTTTGGCACCAAGTGCTGAAACGGGAGCGCGCCAGAAACCGGAAAAGTAGATGACCTTCAGGTTTCTGGCACGCATGCATGCACGAAGACCAGCTGTCCAGTGTGCATGTGCCAGCTCCGCCTTGCCTTTTGGGGGTCCCCGCACCTCCCTGCCCGCCCCCCTGGTCCCCGTGGTGGTGGGACATCCCCACTGATGACCCAGTTCCGCAGCCCCGGACAGGGAGAGAAAGTTGGGTGGGGAATGCCACCTCCCTCCGCTGGAAAGCCGGAACCCCTTCCCGGCCTTGGAAGTAAGGGGTGTCGGCATTCCCGGGGCTCGGCTTGGGGGGTCAGCAGGCAGGAGAGCCAGTGCAGCCCCCCCTCTTATCCTTGGTGGCACCTTCCTGCTTCCCAGCCAGCACAACGCACCTCTTACCCCTCGGCAGTGTCTCCATGCTGTGCTCTCCTCCGGCCCTCCTAGGGCAGCTCACCTCCCCGACGGCTCCTCCTTTTCCTCCTGGCTGTTCCAGCATCCCGGCCGGAAGTGGCAGCGCAAGAACCGCCGCTGTCCCCTCACCCCTCGCAGCGGCAGGAGCAGCGGGCAGGGTGGCTGGCCATCCAGCCAGCAAACACTGCCCCGCTGCCCCCTGCGCCCAAGCCAGCCAGGCACACCAGACCGTGGACAGGCATTGGTGCCGCAATCTGGAGGGCTGGGGCCGTGCAAGAAGCCCACTCAGGCGGGGAGGGAGGGAAGCCCCGGCCCGCATGCCCTGGCTGGCAGCTCTGCTCCCCTTGCTCTTCCGGGTTCCGGCGCGCCAGCCACCTGGTCTTCGTGCACGCGGGAGTGCCAGAAACAAAGAGCAGCCGTCCGGTGCGCATGAGTGCACTGGGAAGATGATCTTACGGTTTCCGGCACACGGATGCGCATTGGCCAGCTGGTCTTTGTGCGCACATGCACACTGGAAACCCAAAAAATCATTTCCTGGCATGCGCATGTGCATTGGGCAGCTGTTGTTTCTGTTTCTGGCGCTCCCACGCACATGAAGACCAGTTGGCCAGGGCGCATCCGCATGCTGGAAACTGGAAGATTATCTTCCCGGTGTGCACATGCACACCGGGCAGCTGCTCTTTCAGTTTCTGGCGCTCCCGCATGCGTGAAGACCAGATGGCTGGTGCGCCGGAACCTGTAAGAGCAAGGGGCGACAGCTCCTGTGCCCGGAGAGATGGCTCTGCATGCCACTTCCAGCATGCGTGCCATAGGTTCGGCATCACGGGTGTAGCCTAACAAAGAGAAGATTTAGGGATGACATGTTAGCTGTCTTCCAGTACTTGAGGGGCTGTCACAGAGGGGTTTATCTTAGTCTCCAAAACACCTGACAAGAAGCAATGGGTGGCATTATAAGCAATCAATAAGTTAATTATTGATTGGGAGTCAGCCAGAGTTTTTATAACATGGATGACTACATAGAGCCGAGGTGGCGCAGTGGTTAGAGTGCAGTACTGCAGGCTACTTCAGCTGACTGCTAGCTGCAGTTCAGCGGTTCAAATCTCACCGGCTCAAGGTTGACTCAGCCTTCCATCCTTCCGAGGTGGGTAAAAGGAGGACCCAGATTGTTGGGGGCAATATGCTGACTCTGTGAACCGCTTAGAGAGGGCTGTAAAGCACTATAAAGCGGTATATAAGTCTAAGTGCTATTGCTATTGCTATAAGTAATTTAAATAACTCAGAGGAAAAAGAAATGAATCCAAAAAATGGCCCCACTGAGGCTGCCCATCTGCACGTTGCTTGAGGTTTTGAAGGTCTATGCATTTATTTATCAAATTTATATTCCGCTAATCCTGAGGAGGTTAACTTCTCCAACTTAACTCTTAGCAAGGAGAAAGATTACCAGTTTTGAACAAGAACAGCACAACACATAAACATAATTAGTAAGGCCAGGAGGCCTGGTTAACTTCTAAATTGAACAAAAGCAAGAATAGTTTTTTTGGGATTCCCAGACCATCCAAATGCCATCAACCTTGATAGACGTGCCCTGTATTTGCAGGGCAAGTACATGTTAAATGTGGAGCCTTTGCATTTTGCCACTTGCTATATATATATGGGGTTGATGAGTCTCTGTATTAAGGTTTTATTGCTGTGAACCATGTGGAGTCACAATGAGTTGGGCTGCCATATACATGGCAAGTAAAAATACATACATACATGTTTATATCCCCTGTATTATATGTAGAAATTACTCAAGGCGAGAAACATACCTAATAGAGACCGAAACTCGCTTTTTCTGGCCCAGCAAGGGCAGTTCCCCTTGACTCCGTGAAAGGGAACGACCACACTGTCAAACAATGAAGCTCAGATCTCCTGCCTCATGTTTAATAATAAGACAGGCTTCAATAAAAAGAATCACGCAAGAAATGAAATTATTAATTTCTCAGCTGAGCTTTAACTAAGAGACAAGGAAAAAAATTCAAGATTCCTGTAAACAGATCAAATTTATCCTCATGTGGAATTTATTCTGTGATAAGGGAGGAATTTTGTGCTGTCCACAATCTGGGCATTTCAATGGTTACTCTCCTATATGTAACCTTACATGATTTATAAGGCTAGACCTACAACTGAAATCTTTCCCACAATCCGGACACTCATATGGTTTTTCTCCTGTGTGTGTCCTCTCGTGTTTCACCAAGTCAGAATTTTCGATGGAAACCTTTCCCACAATCAGGACACTTATATGGCTTCTCTCCTGTGTGAATCCTCTGGTGTACCACAAGTTCGGAATTCCAGTTGAAACTTTTCCCAAAATCTGGGCACTCATACGGTTTTTCTCCTGTGTGAGTCCTCTGGTGTACCACCAGGTCGGAATTGCAACTTAAACCTTTCCCACAATCTGAACAATAGTTTCTCTCCTGTGTTTCACTAGGTGGCATTTGTGATTGAAACTTTTCCCACAATCCAGACACTCATATGGTTTTTCTCCCATGTGAGTCCTCTGGTGTTTCACCAGCTTCAAATTCTGACTGAATTTCCCCCCACAATCCAGACACTCATACGGTTTCTCTCCTGTGTGAGTACTCTCGTGTATAACCAGGTGGGAATTCTGACTGAAACCTTTCCCACAATCAGGACACTGATATGGTTTCTCTCCTGTGTGAGTCCTCTTGCTTCTCACCAGTGTCAGGGTTCCAAGTAACACCCCCCAAAAGAAATAAAACTCCAAGGCAGGCATCTTCCTCAAAGTTCCATTTTATTAGAGATGTCATATTGTCATATCCAGTGTTACATGAAGGCTGAAGAAGATGGGCGGTTACGAAATATGAAAAATATATAAAGATTTCTTTAAATGGCCCAAATCTGCCAGCAGAAAATTACAGGCAGCAGTTTTAAATCGTGCATTCATATTAATGGGTTAGTTTTATTATTGTTTAAAAAATGGCTGCAGAACATGTGAAAGCAGCAAAAAAAAAAACACACACACACACACACACAAAAACCCACGTGTGTTCATGAAAAAAAGAAGCATCAAAATTCTGGTTTAACCTCTAAAATTAATTATGATTCATTTGGGAAATAGACGACTAGCAAGATCCCAGATCAAATATCGACTCAATCACAAGTTCCTCTTTTCGGCTTGGGTAAATCACTCCTACATGCACGCATATGAGCACAGAAATACAAACTATATCCATGTCAGCCGTCGGGGCTGTCATTCGGGCAGGGGGAAGGGCGCTCGTCGCTCGTCGCTCCGACCGGAAGCCAAGCCGCTGCTGCAGCAGCCAGCCTGGAACTCCAACTTGTCCATGCCATGGCCAGGATGTCTTGCGGGGCTGCCTGGGTGTGCCGATAATACCGACTTGTGCTCAGATGCTGAGATGATGACACGTACTTCCTGCTTCCAGCCGGCATTGCAGGAAGCCGGCTAGAACTGCTACGAACGCTGCTGCCGGCCAGCTGATTGGCGGCCAGCACCAGAGGCATATGCGGTGCTTTGGCATGGACTTTCTTGTAGCGTAGTACACAGGAGGCAACTGAGTTATGGCGTGTAATTAGTACTTGTAATTAGCGGCTGGTAATCGTGGCTTGTGATTAGTGATTAGTGATGGTGGTGGGGTGGAGCTGCAGGGTGGGGCGTGCGGTGGATTTAAATGGTGGTGGGTGACCTGAATGTTTGTTGCTGACAAAGATTTCATTTTGTGTATACATTGTGATCGTGAGTAGTGCCGGAGGCCAGAGAATAAAAGGACTATCACAGCTTTTCATCGTGGTTAAGTTCTTTGTCCTTTGTAGCTTTCAGGAACCTGACAATCAATTTATGTATGTACAAAAACTACGTGTATTTCAGTCTTCAAAATGTTCCAGAAGTGCATTTGCTCAAATTTGTTTGATCTAACTTTAGAAAGGTGGGGACACTAACAGATGAAATGGTGCCCAAATACTATGCAAGATTTAAAGCATCTGTTTTGCCCATGAAGCTCCTCACTTGCCATCAAAACTACTTGTCAATAAAATCTCAAGGAATCAAGTGTTAAGTGAAGGATGAGGGAACTGGGCAGTTAAGAAATATGAAAAATAAAGACTTTTTAAATCTCCCAAGTCTCCAGGCAGAAAATCGCAGGCAGCAGTTTTAAATCAAGCAGCATAAGGATAACAACATTTGGGAAGAGAAAGAATATGCAGTAAAAGCCAACATGTTTCAGCCTTGTTCCTTCGCTGCTTCCAAGCCATGAAGGAACCCAAAGGGCCCGACTTGCTCCCGGCTTCTCCTCTGACTTGCCCTCCACTAACCTTCCAGGAGCCGCTTCGACCCTTCAAACAGCACAAGGTGGCGAGGTGGCGCAGTGGTTAGAGTACAGCACTGCAGGCTACTTCAGCTGACTGCTAGCTGCAGTTCGGCAGTTCAAGTCTCACTGGCTCAAGGTTGACTCAGCCTTCCATCCTTCTGAGGTGGGTGAAATGAGTACCCAGATTGTTGGGGGCAATATATTAACTCTGAAAACCGCTTAGAGAGGGCTGTAAAGCACTATGAAGCGGTATATAAGTCTAACTGCTATTGCTATTGCTACAAGAGGCTCTGCCATCATCCTGCCCTGGGTGAGCCGGAAGAGGAAGTTCCTCTGCCCTTCGCCGCCTCCTCCACATCCTCTCTAGCAAGTCCAATCTTCTATCCTTTCAACCTGTTCCATCTCCGCCACTAACGCCACCAGTAGACTAGCAATGCCACTATTGTACTGTATTCATTGCTTTTTAGGCACGAGTGTCGCTCATAATCTTGGGAAACTCTGAAAAATATGATCATAAAAGCCCAGACCAGCACAATACCACTGAGAAAGAAAAACAAGAAATTCAAGAAGAAACCAGCATGGCTGCACAAAGATCTCTCTGACAAATTGGAACACAAAAAGGACAAGTACAAAAAATGGAAAGAGGGACACACAACTAAGGCAGAATATCAGCAGATAGCCAGAATCTGCAAAGACGAAATCAAGAAAGCAAAGGCTTTCAACAAAGACTTGCAACAAAAGTCAAAGATAATAAAAAAAAGTTTCTTCCAATATATAAATAACAAGGGGGAAAAAATCAAGGAAACAGTTGGTCTACTAAAGAGAGAAGACGACAAGGAAGTAACAGACAACAGAGAGAAAGCAGAGCTGCTTAACTCATTCTTTGCATCGGTCTTCATGCAAAAAAGAACACCTGTCTGATCTTGATGAATACAAATCACTGGGACCTGATGGATTACATCCCAGAGTTCTAAAGGACCTGGCAGATATCATCTCAGAACCATTGTACCACAACTTTCAAAAATCCTGGAGTATCGGGGAACTACCAGAGGACTGAAAAAGAGCTGATGTGGTTCCCATTTTCAAAAAAAGGGGGAAAAAACAGATCCAGGAAACTACAGACCAACATCAATACCCGGGAAGATACTAGAAAAGATAATAAAAAAACAGATCTGCGAACATCTAGAAATGAGTAAAGTAATAACTAGCAGTCAGCATGGGTTTGTTAAAAACAGATCATGCCAAACCAATCTTATTTCATTCTTCAACATAGTGACTAAATTAATAGACCAGCGAAATACTGTGGACATAATAGACTTCAGCTGGGCATTCGACAAAGTAGACCACAACCTACTTCTTGGTAAGCTAGAAAAAAGTGGAATAGATCACAGGTCACCAACCGGTGGTCCGCGGACCACTGGTGGTCCGCGAGAAAATTTTGGTGGTCCGTGGAGAAATCTTGGCCCCTGGGCTGGATATGGCTGAGACCAATTACCACGTGGAAACACAAGGCTGCACCACCCATCACCCCGCCCACACGCCAGCCCCCACTCTTAAGGCCGAGTGCAAACCTCACCTTGAGTATAGCGGTGCGAGCCACAGGAGCTGCGACAGGAAGGTAAGACCAAGACCTCGCCGTGCCCAGCCAAACAGCTTCCTGGGGCGGGGGGGGGGAGATTCAGCCGCCTACATCTCTCCTTCTGCGAGGCCTCCGGGTGAGAGGCCCGAGAGAAAGTGCCTGCTATATTGGCCCCCTGCAAACTCTCGTCCCTCGAGGAGCCCGGCTGAAGTTTCCCATGCCGCTTCAGCGAGCGCTCCTCGAGAGATGAGTTTGCAGGGGCCAAGCTAGCGTCCCCAATGGACAGTGCACCCGGGTGGAGGAGCTGCAACAGGCCAGTCCTGTGAGTGTGACTATTACAGTTCTGGAATATGGGACCGGCCGTGGTGGGGCTGGAAATCTCTGCCCTGGGTTGGCACTTGCAATGTGCAACTTTGCAGGTTGTAAGAGTTTGCAGGGGCCGAGCTAGCGTCCACAATGGACAGCAAACTCTGGCTGCTTCTCTCAGCTGTAGTGCAGCACCAGCATTTGAAGCGGCGCGGGAAACTTTGTCCGGGCTGGAGAATTTGCATAGGGCTGAGCAGACACTCATCTCTCGAGGAGCCCATCCGAAGCACTTCTCTCAGCTGTAGTGTGGCACCAGCATTTGAAGCGGTGGGAGAAACTTCGGCCGGGCTCTGCGGCTTCCAGCAGCAACAGGGCCACCCGCCTGGGTGTTCCCTTTAGCGCCGGTTGCCTGGCTGCGCTGAAACGCCACCAACCACTGCCTCCATTTCCTCGCTGCCTCCAAAACTAGCTCTGCAGCACCCTTCTCTGCGCTGCCTCCTGGGGCAGGCAGGCTGGCCTCTGAGGAGGCGGGAAAGGAAGAGAAAGGCGGGAGGGGGGGAGAGGGAGAAGGTCGGCCTCCAACCAGACAGGCCTCCCGGCGGGAGGAGAGAAACGTCTTGTGGGGCGGCGCTGACTCAGCCTCGAAA
>QLTV01001803.1:145150-159446 GCA_003457575.1 Thermophis baileyi | reverse complement strand
ATTAGTACCTCACTTGATCTTGATTGTATCCCTCTGTTAATGCAACTTAGGATTGCATTGGCTTTTTTGGCTGCCGCTGCACACTGCTGGCTCATATTGTCCACTAAGACTCCAAGATCCCTCTCACAGTCACTGCTATTTAGCCTGGTTTCACCCAGTTTTTATGTGTAATTTTGGTTTTTCTTACCTAAGTGTAGGACTTTACTTTTCTCTACATTGAATTTCATTTTGTTAGATAGGGCCCAGTGTTCAAGTCTATCAAGATCCATTTGGATCTTGAGCCTAGTGCTTGTTTTCTATCCAGATCAGGCATTTACTTGAGGCCACATAATTGTAATCCAATCCAATCCAGTCCTCCAGCAGCACTCTGCCGGCTGAAAATGGGCCGCATGGGGAAGTCCAAAAATGGGCCATGCGGGGGCCTCGTGGGGCCGCCACATGGCCTGTTTTTGGCCGGCAGTGTGCTGCTGGAGGCTGGGGAGGCCAAAAACAGGCCACGTGGGGGCCTCGCAGTGCCCAACTTTAGGCCGGCAGAGTGCTGCTGGAGGCCGGGGAGGCCAAAAACAGGCCACGTGGGGGCCTCGAGTGCCTCCGCGCAGCCCATTTTCGGCCGGCAGAGTGCTGCAGGAGGCTGAAAATGGGTCGCGGGGGGCCCACGTGACACACCCCCGGCCTGTTTTTGCCGACAAAGGCATTGCGGGCCAGTCCTTTGATATTTCTAGGCCAGCCCCGCAGGCCAGATTTAAACACCCCACAGGCTGGATCTGGCCCACGAGCCTTGAGTTTGACACCCCTGTTCTAGGAGGGGGGTGGCTTCCCACACTGGTCTAAAGATTCCTGCCCTGCATGCTGTGATAAAATCAAAAAGTGCTTCTAGACAGTATTAGCTTTTAAGGGTGCGCATCTTTATGAAACCGTGTTGTTGTAAGTTTATTATTGTTATTTTTTCCCGGTAAAAGATTTCAGTTTGTTTTTCAATTGAATTGTACAGCTTATACGTTATATCAAAGGTAGAAAATTTTCCTAGATAATTTATATTAGACTCATATTTTTTACATCTCAAAAATGTGGCACTTTACCAGGAGTGTGTAGATATTCTATATCCAATTTATATCTGGAAATGTTGGGGATAAGATTATACAGGTGCACATATATGCATCTAGAGAAATACAAATGCACACACCTACAAATGTATATCTATAGAAAATCCATTTGTATTTTAGCCTGATAAATGTCCCAAAATTGTTATGGTCCAACCTTCTCCATTACTTTTTGAGATGTGCAGCCTTTAACTGACGGAATGATGCCTAAAGCCTCAGCAAGATATGAACCACGTTTTGCCCATGGACATCCTCAGCTGCAAATAAAGGCAGAAAATACTGTCCACAACCCCTCTGGCGACACCCCCATTCAAGTTGCCCTCACTTACTGACCACATTTGGGACTGGCATCTGTGTCATTAAGAAGCCCGATCATTAAGGATGATGCCAATTTACATCTGCTCCTCTGCAGATCGTAAACAAATCACTGTGGGTTGTTAAAGGCAATTTCACGTGATTCTGACTGGCGACTTGCTGGCATCCCCTTGTCAAAAGCTAGCTGGGAACATCACAAACAGGATCATAAATGTGGACCGATTGGCAGCACCCGAATTGATGCAACTCCTTTTCCTGCACCTTCAGAACTACAGGAAGTACTGAAATGCAGTCACTGAAGAAGTGCCACGATGGCCACAAATCTGTTGGCTAGGTGTATGTCTGTTTTTACAGTGCCATAGTAACTTTGAAGCCTCAGGGAACCAATAATGAGGACTGCCTATACAATTGAACCTTACAATAGTTCCTCTGCTACCAAGCTGTATGGCTATATGACAATCCTCTGCTACTATTTCTATATAATGAAACAGAATTTCTAACAGTGTTATTTTTTATAAAATAGTGGGTTAACCACAGATGAACCTGGCTAATACACCGATGAGGCTCCAATAGGGAAAAAAATGTGTTTGTTAGCTAAACATGGAAATAAAAGAAAGTAAAATCGCAGAAGAGACCAGTAGCAGATCAGTCCCATAATGTTGCCAAAACAATAAACTCCAAAGGAATTAATTTTAATTCGAAGGAGACTTTTTTACATCTTCCAACCAGTAGAAAATTGTGGGCATCAGTTTTAAGGACTGCAGCACTGGTGCAATAAAATATGGGGTGGGAAGGAATATGTAGCAGCCGACAACTTTCAGTCTGGTTGATTCTCTGCTTTTACACCGTGGAACGAACCAAACAGACCTATTTGATCCTGGCTTCTCCACCGGACCTGTCCTAAACTCACCTGATGGTAACTCTCCAAAACTACCTTTACAACTGAAGGAAGCATGAAGAGTGAAACTTGACCTTACTTAGCTTCACAAGATTAGCCAGGTGCTGCATCATAAAAGCTGATGAAGGTGTTGTTTGTCCCTGTATTTGCAGGGCAAGTAAATGTTAAATATATAGTCTTTGTATTTTGCCATTTGAAATATATGGGGATTATTGGTTTCTGTATTAAGGTTTTATTGCTGTAAGCCATCTGGAGTTACATTGGGTTGGGCTGCCATACACTATATCTTAATAAATAAAAATACATACATACATGCATACATATCTATATCCTGCCTTTATAATATGTAGAAATAATTCAAGGTGGCAAATATACCTAATAGAGATTAAGAGCCTTTTCTCTGGCCTAGCATGGCAATTCCCCTCGACGCTCTGAAAAGGCACAACCACACAACTCAAGAGAAAGGAAGCTCAGATCTCCTCCCTCAGGTTTGATACCAAGACATGTTTGACTAAAAAGAATAAGGCAAGAAATTAGATGGTTAATTTCTCAACTGGGCTTCCAGAGAGAGAAGAGAAATGAAATTCAAGATTCCTCTACACACATCAAATTTTGCTTCATATGGAATTTCTTGTGTGCAATAAGAGAGGAATTTTGTGTGAAACACTTCCCACAATCTGGACACTTGAATGGTTTCTCCCCTGTGTGTAACCGTACATGATTTATAAGGGTAGACCTGATACTGAAAGCTTTCCCACAATCTGGACACTCATATGGTTTCTCCCCTGTGTGAGTCCTCCAGTGTATCACCAAGTCGGAATTCCGACTGAACCTTTTCCCACATTCAGGACACTCATATGGTTTTTCTCCTGTGTGAATTCTCTGGTGATTAACCAGATAGGAATTCTGACTGAAACCTTTCCCACAAAACAGACACTCATATGGTTTCTCTCCCGTGTGAGACCTCTGGTGTACTACCACGTGGGAATTCCGATAGAAACCTTTCCCACAATCTGGACACTTATATGGTTTCTCTCCTGTGTGAGTCTTGCGGTGTTCCACAAGGTGGGAATTTTGAATGAAAGTTTTCCCACACTCCAGACACTCATACGGTTTTTCTCCTGTGTGAATCCTCTGGTGTACCACCAGGTCAGAATTGCAATTGAAACCTTTTCCACAATCAGGACATTCCAATGGTTTCTCTCCTGTGTGAGTCCTTTGGTGCATGACCAGTTTAGAATTCCTACTAAAAAGTTTCCCACAATCCAGACACTCATATGGTATCTCTCCTGTATGAATCCTCTGGTGTATCACCAGGTTAAATTTCTGAGAGAAATCTTTCCCGCAATCAGGACACTCATATGGTCTATCTCCTGTGCTCTACTGTGTGAGTCCTCTGGTGTACCACCAGTTGTGAACTGTGACTGAAACTTTTCCCACAAAAAGCACATTGAAATGGTTTCTCTCCTGTGTGAGTCCTTTGGTGTATCACCAGGTTAGAATTGTCAATGAAACTTTTCCCACAAACTGGACACTCATACGGTTTCTCTCCTGTGTGAGTCCTCTGGTGGATCACTAGGCTGGAGTTGTGTCTGAAACTTTTCCCACAATCAGGACATTCAAAGGGTTTCTCTCCTGTGTGTGTCCTCTGGTGGATCACCAGTTTTGAATTCTGACTGAACCTTTTCCCACAATCAGGACACTCATATGGTTTCTCTCCTGTGTGAGTCCTCTGGTGTATCACCAGTTTGGAATTATGCAGAAAACCTTTCCCACAATCTGGACACTCATATGGTTTCTCCCCAGTGTGAGTCCTCTTGTGTATCGCCAGATTGGTGTGCATGCTAAATCTTTTGTCACAATGGAAGCTGGTAGAGTTTCTCTTCGGTATGGGTCCTTCCATGAATCACAAGAGACCTTTTCTAAGTAAATCTTCTGTCGCACCCCAAACATTTGTATGGCTTTTCACGGCGTGGTTCGACTTAAGCATCAATCAGATGTGATCTGCAATCTCTGTTTTTCCCAAACTAGGCAGTCTACAGGGATTTTCCAACACTGATATTCTTGGATTCTTGAAGAGTTCAACAATGTTTCTGATCTCTTACCTGCTGGTTCTTTGATTCAAGTTACTCTTTCCTTTCACAAAGGCTTTGGTTAATGTCTGCCAGTTTTGGCTATCCACAGAACGTTTTTCTTCCCGCTGACTTACAGGTGTTCTTTAGTGAGAAATTATCCTCCTTGACTTCTCATGTAATGTTTCCTTGAGTTCCAGATACTCTTTTTTTCCATCTGAAAGCTTTGCTCTTATAATTCTCTCCATTGTCTCTCATCAGCTGAAGAAGGAGAAAAGTGTTTAGACTTTCTGGAGGAAGTGGAAGATTTTGATTGATGGCTTCTTTTGCATTTTAAGGCTGCTTCTCATTGTCTGTTGTCCAGAGTGCTCTTCTTGGCATCCTCTTTGTCTGTAAGATTCATATGAATGGGTTAGTTTCATTATTGTTTAAAAATGGCTGCATGATATGTGAAAGCAGCAGAAATACCCCATATATTACCATGAAAAAACAAACACTGAAATTCTAGTTTAATCTCTACCATTAATTATGATTCATTTGGCATGTAATAGGCTAGCCGATCCAAATATCAACCGAATCACAAAATTATCCCTTTGGCTTGAGTAAATCACACATAGAGTGCACTCAGAAAGTATTCAAAGTATTCTGATCGTGTTCACTTCTATCAGTTTTGTTACGCTGTTGACCAATTCTACAGTTGTTAAAATTCATTTTTTCTCATAAATCTCCACTAATAGTGAGATTATAAAAGCCCAGTCTAGCACAATACCAATGAAGAAGAAAAATAACAGCTCTCAAAAGAAACCAAAATGGCTGCATTAGGAACTCTCTGACAAATTGAAAGACAAAAAGGACCAGGACAGCTACAGTATATATGTGGTACCTTGCTCAATAGTAGTGTGAAAAGGATCTTGGAGTCCTAGTGGACAATCACTTAAATATGAACCAGCAGTGTGCTGCAGCTGCCAAAAAAGCCAACACAGTTCTAGGCTGCATAAACAGAGGGATAGAATCAGGATCACGTGAAGTGTTAATACCACTTTATAATGCTTGCTAAGGCCACACTTGGAATACTGCATTCAGTTTTGGTTGCCACGATGTACAAAAGATATGGAGACTCTAGAAAGAGTGCAGAGAAGAGCAACAAAGATGATTAGGGGACTGGAGGCCAAAACATACGAAGACCGGTTGCTGGAACTGGGTATGTCTACTCTGATGAAAAGAAGGACTAGGGGTGACATGATAGCAGCGTTCCAATATCTCAAGGGCTGCCACAAAGAAGAGGGAGTCAAGCTATTCTCCAAAGCACCTGAAGGCCGGACAAGAAGCAATGGGTGGAAACTAATCAAGGAGAGAAGCAACCTAGAACTAAGGAGAAATTTCCTGACANTAACCAAGGCGAGAAGCAACATGGAACTAAGGAGACATTTCCTGACAGTTAGAACAATTAATCAGAGGAACAACTTGGCTACAGAAGTTGTAAATGCTCCAAGACTGGAAGTTTTTAAGAAGAGATTGGATAACCATTTGTCTGAAGTAGTGTAGGGTTTCCTGCCTAAGCAGGGGGTTGCACTAGAAGACCTCCAAGGTCCCTTCCAACTCTGTTATTCTATTCAATAATGACAAAGTAAAAACAGAATTTTAGAAATGTCTGTAAATTTATTAAAAAGAAAAAAACTGAAATATCACATTGGCCTAAGTATTCAGACGCTTCACTCAGTACTTTGTTGAAGCACCTTTGGCAGCAATTATAGCCTCAAGTCTTTTGGGGTATGACACAGAGGTGGGTTCGGACCGGTTTGCCCGAACCAATAGCGACCCGCTGGTGACGTCACGATGACGTCACGGATCCGGTTCGGTCGGTGCCGGTCTGTGGGCACCGCCATCTTTTTTTTAAAAAAAAAATTAAATTTTTTTTTCTTCTGCACATGTGCAGAAGCCGAGTTTCCGGCACTGCGCATGCGTCGCCATCTTGTTTTGGGCTTTTTAATTTTTTTTTAATTTTTGTATTTTTTTGCACTGCGCGTATGCGCACGTGCATGCACGCCTATGAGGCGCGGCTACGCGGCGTGGGAGGAAGCGAACCGGCAGTGGTGCAAGTTAGAACCCACCTCTGGTATGACATGAGAAGCTCTGCACACCTGGATTGGGGGATTTTCTGCCATTCTTCCTTGCAAGGCACTCCTGCGTTGTCTTGGCTCTGGCTGAGCTCGAGATCCTGTGTGGAGATAGGACAAAGTTCCAGAAGGACAATTGTCACTGCAGCCCTCCACCGAACTGGGCTTTATGGCAGAGTGGCTAGGCGGAAGCCTCTCCTCGGTGCAAAACACTTGAAAACCCGCTTGGAGTTTGCAAAAAAAGCACCTGAAGGACTCTCAGACTGTGAGGAACAAGATTTTCTGGTCTGATGAAACCAAGATTGAACTGTTTGGCCTCAATTCTATGGTAAATGTTACGTCTGGAGGAAACCAGGCACTTCTCATCACCTGCCCAATGTCATCCCAACAGTGAAGCATGGTGGTGGCAGAATCATGCTGTGGGGGTGTTTTCCAGTAGCAGCAGGGATGGGGAGACTAGTCAGGGTTGAGGGAAAGCTACCCTCTTGAATATCTCTGGAGGAACCTGAAAATGGCTGTCCATCGATGGTCGCCATCCAACCTGACTGAGCTTGAGAGGACTTGCAAGGAAGAATGGCAGAAAATTCCCCAATCCAGGTGCACAAAGCTTATCACCTCATAGCCAAAAAGACTTGAGGCTGTAATCACTGCCAAAGGTGCTTCAACAAAGTACTGAGTGAAGGGTCTGAATACTTATGCCAATGTGGTAGTTCAGTTTCTTTTATTTTTAATACATTTACAGACATTTCTAAAATTCTGCTTCCACTTTGTCATTATTGATGTAGATGAATGAGAAAAAATGAATTTCAACAACTGTAGAATTGGTCAACAGCATAACAAAATTGACAGAAGTGAAAGGGGTCTGAATACTTTCTGAATGCACTGAACGTGTGTTCCTATTCACACAGAAATACTCTCCTAAGAATTTACTTATGTAAACAATTGTGTCCCAGAAGTGCATTGACTCAATTATTTTGATCTAATTTTAGAAAAGTGGGGACAGTAACAGACGAAATGGTGTCCAAATCCTATGCAAGCATCCGTTTTGCCCATGAAACTCCTCGCTTGCCAGGAAAGCAACATGTCAATAAAATCACAAAGAATGAAGTGTTAGGTGAAGGTGAGGGAGGTGGGTGGTTAAGAAATATGAAAAATATATCAAGATTTCTTTAAATCTCCCAAATCTCCCAGCAGAAAATCACAGGCAGCTGTTTTAAATCATGCAGCGAAACGATAACAACAGATGGGGAGAGAGAGAATATGCAGCATCAGCCCGCATGTTTCATTCTTGTCCCTTCGCTGCTTCAGTATCTACAACATGGAGGAACCCAAAGGGCGCGGCTTCTCCTCCGACCTGCCCTCCACTCACCTGCCACTCACCTTCCACCCTTCAAACAGCACAAGAGGCTCCTCCGACACCATTAACCTCCCGTGGGTGAGCAGGAAGAGGACGTTCCTCTGATCTCCTTTCCTCCACGTCCTCTCTAGCAATCTAAAGCTCTATCGTTTCAATTGGTTCTAGCTCGGCCTCTCTCCCTCCGGTATAATGTCAATAGTAGCGACGCCGCTGCTGTACTCTATTCCCTGCTTTCTGGGGGCGAGTGTTGCTTCTTTCTAGAGCGCCATCTAGCGACATAAGGTTGAAAACCACCCTCGTCCTACCTCTACCCTGAAGCGTTTGCGAGAGGTTTTCATGGATTCCGTCCTTCCTTCGGTGCCATCAAGTCGTATTCGACCCCCACCGAGCACAGGAATAGCTTTCGTCCATGACAATCTATCCTATACCTTTTCGTTCAGGTCTCCCAAGAGTTCACTCACTGTCCCTCTTTCTCCAACTAAAGCAAAGGAAAGCGTCCGTGGTGGGGGGCAATGACCTATAACAGCCAACCTGAAAGTGCTCCTCCCTTGGGGGCTGATGAAGATTGTTCCACCCAGTTTTTAATCTGGGGTGGTGGAGCTGCAGGAGAACCCCTCGAAACTTCCCTTGGCAAATGGTTGAAGAAAATCACGGGCATCGATTTTAAATCATGCAGCAAAAAGATAAAAACATTTGGGGAGAGAAAGAACATGCAGCAGCAGCAGCAGCAGCAATGTTTCAGTCCTGTTCCTTGCTCTGCTTCTATGCCGTGGAGGAAAGAAAAGGGCCCGACTTTCTCCCGGCTTCTCCTCCTACCTGCCCTCCACTCACCTCCCAGGAGCCGCTTCCACCCTTCAAACAGCACAAGAGGCTCCGCCGACACCATTAACCTCCCGTGGGCGAGCAGGAAGAGGACGTTCCTCTGATCTCCTTTCCTCCACATCCACTCTAGCAATCTAATACTCCATCGTTTCAATTGGTTCTACCTCGACCTCTCTTTTTCCAGTATATTGGCAATACTAGGGATGCCGCTGCTGTACTCTTCTCTGCTTTCTGGGGGATTCTTTGTTTAAGAGCCAGGTGGCACAGTGGTTAGAGTGCAGTACTGCAGGCTACTTCAGCTGACTGCTAGTTGCAGTTCGGCAGTTCAAATCTCACCGTCTCAAGGTTGACTCAGCCTTCCATCCTTCTGAGGTGGGTAAAATGAGGACCCAGATTGTTGGGGGCAATATGCTGACTCTGTGAACTGCTTACAGAGGGCTGTAAAGCACTGTAAAGCGGTATATAAGTCTAAGTGCTATTGCTTTGTACAGCACCATCTAGCGACATAGGATTGAAAATCACCCTGGTCCTATCTCTAACCCTAAAGCATTTGCAAGAGGTTTTCATGGATTCCGTGCTTCCTTCTGTGCCATCCAGTCCAGGGGGGGTTCTAATTTTTTTTAACTACCGTTTCTGTGGGCGTGGCTTACTTGGTGGGTGTGGCTTAGTGGGCATGGCCCACTTGGCATCACGGCAAGGTGGGGCGGCACCTTGCTGTGAGTGACATCGAGTTCGCAATGCCCACTCAGTCATATGACCGATGCTGCAGAGACAGGGCGATTTCCTACGTACCTCCCCCGCCTTGGGCTGACAAAATAAAAGCCTGCCTGCCGAGCAGCCCGGACTGGAAAACGCATGGCTGGGGCGGAGGAACGTTTAACAAGCTCCAAACTGTTGCTGCAAGCCTGGGTTTTGTTTTGGGGTGGGTTTTTTTTGTATATTTGCCAGAAGCCCCTCGGAGATGCACTATTTTTTACGGAACAATTTCTGCGCCGCCAAATCTTACTGTACCTCATTGTTGTGGCGCTGCTTGTTGCTGCTGTGGTCGTCGGGGTTGCCCAAGTAAAGAACTGTACCGCCTCAGCTCAGGGCGACTGTGAGGAGCAAGAGGGGAAGCCAAGGCGCTTGCCCCAGCAGCCAACTTCATGCGCTCTCGCTCCCATGCACGCTTTCCTGCTCCGGTTCGGCGCTCCCGGCGTGCGCAATGAGTGAAGGGAGGCAGACACCATGCCGAGAAGCCCGAGAGCAAAAGTAGTGGCGGCGAGGGCGACGGGTGTGTGACGTGTCCTTCCGTGGTCCCCTCCCGGGTGACAGCCAGGGCTTCGCCGCCTCCTCTTTTCCTCAGAGCATGATGTCTGCCTCAAAGTCCTTGCGGAGGGACACACACACACACACACGCCCCTGTCGCCCCCGCTGCTGCTACTTTTGCTCTCGGCTTCTCTTCGTTTAAGAACGTTTGGCGTTTCCTTTGTGATCAATTCCCATTTGTATTTCTGGAAACCCGGTGAAATAGAGAGCGGGAGGATATTTGGGCAGCAGAAACACGTGTTTGACTTCTGCCTCCTTCTGGAACTGGGTCTACCTTCCATTTGTGAGGGGCTGGGAGCAGGGAGAACAAGGAAAGCGGAGAAGGGTTTGTGGCAGGAGAGGGGAGGGGCAGATCGGGATGGAATGGGATGACTTGGCGCGACTAGTGGGGGCGGCTAGTGGGGGCATTGTCTCATCCGTCCATCTGGCTGAGCGAGGTGAGGGGGTAGCGGGGACGGGCGGGGGGCGGGGGTAGCGGGGACAGAGAGGAAGACAAGCAGCGGCTTCCCCCCCCCCCCCCCCGGTTCTTCTTCATTGCGGCGGGTGGGTTTTTTTGCCCCGCTGGGTATTGAGCGTGCTGATTGCAAGAGCTACTCGGAGCGGGCGCTGGGACACCTGAGCATGTGCAGAGCGCCAGGTGCAGCCGCGAGTCCTTTCTCTGTCCCAGAGGAGCCGGGGTGGGAACTCCGCAGCCCCTATGGAGAAGTTGGGTGGAGAGCTTGCCTAGCCGGATGGGCGAGGCAACGGCAGACTTTTTGCATCGGCCACATGCTGGCGGCCCTCCAGCCCCTGGTGCTCAGACTCAGCTGGAGCTCTACCATCATTTCTCCAACACCAAGGGACCCCTGGCCCTGCAACGCCTTGCTCCCCACAACCTCCATCGCCGGTGATTCGCAGGGGGATCCTTGTACTCGAGCCATTCGCCCCAAGGACAAGCTGCCTATCGGGGCTCCGAGGAGGGGGTCTCTTCCTAGCCCTGGAGGCGCTGGCTGGGGGCGGTGGCAGGCAGGGCAGCATCAGCAGCGGGTCACTCGGCCCAGGATCGGGCCCTCCGTGAAGGCCTGGGGGGTGGGGGCTGCGCTGGCAGGCCGCGGCATTTTATCTCTCTCTCTCTCTCTTCCTTAGGGGTCCTTTATTAATTGGGGGGGATTTTCCTTTGGGAACGTTGTGTCTTTTCTTACACAGTCAAGTAAAATTCTTCCATTCTGTGCCAGCTCCACCCTCATGCTTTGCAACTGTCTTTTTGGTGACAGATAAATCACTCTTCAAACTTTTCATTTCCATCTTTTTTTCAAAAAAAGGGGTGGGGGGGCGAGGGAAAGCATCAGCTCCCCAAACCCTGCGAGTGGCATTTCCATCTCCAGGATCGAAGTCAGTCAGGTTGGAAGGGAGGTGGATTCCCAACGTCCAATGACAGATTATGCGAATCCTGCAGGAATGGCTAATCAATCGCCTGGACGGAGTGTGAGTGGAATCTAGTTGATCCAGAGGTGGGTTCCTACCGGTTTGGACCGGTTCTCCCGAACTGGTAGTGACCCGCTGGTGACATCACGGAACCGGTTTTGTCGGTGCCGGTCTGTGGGCGGCGCCATCTTTTTTTGTGAATTTTTTTCCGTGTTTTTTTCCTTCTGCACATGCGCAGAAGCCAAGTTTCTGGCACTGCGCATGCCTTGCCATCTTGTTTTTGGCTTTTTTCCCCCATGAGGCGTGGCCATGTGGCGCGGGAGGAAGCGAACCGGCAGCAAGGTAAGTTAGAACCTACTCCTGCATTCATTGCCAGCCCGCACAGTCCGCACAGCGAGAGAGGAAAGGGGGCGGGCGTCCGCCCCCCTCTCCATTCATTGCAACACCGCACGGCCCGTACAGCGAGAGAGGAAAGGGGGCGGGCAGCTGCCACCCCTCTCCATTGCCTCGCTAGGCGTATCAGACCTAAATTGACCCTCCCAAAGAAAGCATCCTGCAGTCTCATCTACATGACAGAATAGAGAGAGAGAAAGAAAGAGAATGAAACAGGGGGGAAGAGAGAGAGAGAGAGAGAATGAAAGAGGGAAAGAGAGAGAAAAAGAAAGAATGAAAGGGGGGAAGAGAGAGAGAGAGAGAATGAAAGAGGGAAAGAGAGAAAGAAAGAGAATGAAAGAGGGGGAGAGAGAGCGCTAGGCTTCCGCGGGGCTTTTGGTTGACTGCCGCCCGCATCCGCCTCTGGTCCCGTGGACGCGCCGCTTTCTTCCTTCTGCCGCTGCTGCTCTGGTGCTCGCCGGATCAGTTTGTCCCAGACCAGAGGTGTGTGTGTGTGTGTGTGAGAGAGAGAGAGAGAGAGAGAGAGAGAGAGAGAGAGAGAGAGTGCAGACTCTGCGCTGGGACCGATAGGGGTAGCAGCAGCCCTCTCCCGTCTTTCTCCAGCTGGGCGGGAAAAAAAGGAGGACGACTTCACAAACAAAAGAAAAGTGGGTGTGTGTGTGTTTGTGTGTGTGAGAGAGAGAGAGAGAGAGGGGGGGGGAGAGAAAGAAAGGAAGAAAGAGGAAGTGTGTGTGTGAGAGACGAAAGAAAGAGAAAGAAAGAGAAAGAAAGGGAGATAGAGACAAGAAAAAAAAGAAAAAGAAAAAGAGAAAGAGACAAGAGCTTTTTTTTTTTAAGGTTAGTCCCCTTCTTCCCGGGAGAGAGAAGATCGGGGGCGGGGAGAGAAAAAGAAGGCGGCGCGGGATTGTGCGGGGTTGGAGCGGGGGTCATCTTAGTCCCGGCCGGTTGCTGCTTCTTTGGGTCCCCTCAACTTTTCAGTCCCAGAAAGCGGCTGAAAAATGCCCTCCTCCTGTTTGGCAGCCATGCACCATTTTCTGTCCTTGCCTCCTTCCCGTTTTTATTTGGTTTTCCCTCCCACCCTGAAAGGAGCTTCAAGGAAAAGGAAGCGAGGGGGGGGGAAAGGGGGGGGAAGAAGGATCCGGGAGTGGGAAGGGATTGGGAAGAATGAGAACGAGGAGGGCTTCCCGGCTCAGGGAAGGCTCGGAGTCCGGAATCCAGAGCGCGCCTTTCCCCTTTTCTCTTGCGGTGCTTTTATTTCCAAAGCCCCCTCCCCCCCACTCCACTCTCTTTCCCTAAAAAGATTGGTCTTGGTCCGAAGCAGGTGGTGTGAAACGAAAGCAAGATTTAAAGGAAACAAAGTTGAGCTAGTTTGTAAGGAAAACAAGTACTGTCAAGGTTCAGTGCAAGTCATACTAGTATTCCAAACTAATGAGTCTTAATGTCTGGTTAAAATGGGTAGTACTTCCATTTAAAGAAGAAAAGCATAGCTCAGACTATTGCTATGATTTTTTGCTCCTATATTCTGTTGTTTAGGTATAAATTTTGTTAATGTAGAAATTTTACTTACAGCCTATTAAACAACGGAGCTAGCTGTCTGCCTTCAATCATGTGTATCTATTAGGAGTAAATCCCACTGAAAGAGAGTAGCCTTACTGCCAAGTAAACTTTTTTAAGGTTAGTCCTCTTCTTCCCTTCCCTTAGGCTTTACGTAGTTGAGAGATAGGGTATTGAATTGATTAGTAACCTCTGTAACAACAGATACTTTGTGCGAAAGAAAGAGAAAGAAAAGGAAGGAAGGGGAGATAGAGACAAGAAAAAAAAGAAAAAGAAAAAGAGAAAGAGAAAGAAAGAGAAAGAGAAAGAGAGAAAGAAAAAGAGAAAGAAAGAAAGAGAAAAGGAGAGAGAAGAGAAAGGAAGGAAGGGACAGAGAGAGAGAGAGAGAGAGAGAGAGAGAACTCTATGCTATTATTTTTAATTGTTCCATTATTTAGCATGTATTAATATTTTATACTGTCCATACACCTAAGAGTGATTTTACTGCCTTTCTTTTGCCCAGGGCTACCACATATTTTTCAGGGATTTACATGCATTCAATATCTATAGTCCAGAGCATAAATATGTGTGTGTTTATTTTGTACATCAGGTTGCATAAGTCCAGTTTAATATGCTGGTATGTGATGTTTTGTATACATACAGAGAAAGAAGCACTCTTGTGATCTTTGACTTTTAGGCTTGCTGTCAAACATCAGCCATAATACTAATTACTGCTTTGAACAATATGCAGGTTGTATTACACCAGCGGTTCTCAACCTTTGGGGGTTGAACGACCATTTCACATGGGTCGCCGCGCGCGTTAGCCCGCCATCTTGGTGCCACCGTCACTCGCAGGGGTGAAATGCTCCAGGTTCGGTCGTGCCTGCAGGTCGCCGGACAGCCGGTAGCGACAGAAGGGGGAGACTTCGCCCACCCGCCTGGACGCCGCCATTTGGCTTCTTTCACCCTCTGCGCAT
>QLTV01001803.1:112569-125210 GCA_003457575.1 Thermophis baileyi | reverse complement strand
GACGTGAGTGACGTCAAGTTGGCCATGCCCACTCAGTCACATGACCATCAAACCACACCCACAAAATAAGCCACGCCCACAGAACCGGTAGTAAAAAAAATTACAACCCACCCCTGCACCCCACTGTGTTTTGTACCACTCTCAGTTTACAGTGTAGGCATATTGTCCGCAACAATCTGGGTCCTCATTTTACCGATCTCAGAATGATGGAAGGCTGAGTCAACCTCGAGGCCTGTCAGGATCAGATTCCAGGCTGTGGGCAGAGTCACCTGGCAATACCACATTCTAACCACTGAGCCAACAGGGCACCTGTCATTATTTTCTCACCTTTAGTTTTGCATCTATCTGTTCTTCCAGGTCAGATAGGATGAGCACGCTCCTGGCCCCTTGCTTTAAATATTGCCATCTGATAGGAGCTAGGAAGAGAGCCTCTTCAGTTGCAAACCATCCCCTCTGAAACACTCTTCCCCCTGACGTTTGGCAGGCCTTTATCCTCCTGGTCTTCCATAAAGCAAAGAAGAACTAGCTTTTCCCCTCAGCACTGGGTTAATAAGAAGAGAGGACTGCACATCAGAAGGTGAACTGAAACCAGGTTTTTGCTTTTATGCATTTGGTTTTAATATAGTCTTAAAGTTCATTATTGATTGGGAGCCGGCCAGAGATTGTTATAACATGGGTGGCTACATAAATATATTATATAAATCAGAGGAAGAAGGAATGAATGAATGAATGAATGAATGAATGAATGAATGAATGAATGAATGAATCCGCTCAGGCTACTCAGGCTACCCATCTGCAAGATGCTTGAGGCAAATGAAGGTCTATACCCATGATGGCGAACCTATGACACGTGTTGCCCTAGGTCAGCTCCAACGCGCATGCGCGTGCTGGCCAGCTGATTTTCGGCCTTGTTTTCAGCTGTTTTCGCTCTCCCCAGGCTTCAGGGAGGTCTCCTGAAGCCCGGGGACGGTGAAAAACAGCCCAACCGGAAGTTCGGAAACGAACTACCAGTTGGCCCGTTTGACTGTTTTTTGCCGTCCCCAGGCTTCAGGAGTCCGTTGTGAGGCTGTGCGCATGCGCGGGGGGCAGCGGGGGTGTGTGCGCCCGTATGCGCGGAGGGCAGCAGGGGGTGCGCATATGCGGGGGGCATGGGTGTGGGCACGCACGTGCGCACTAGAGTGTGCGCACACACTTTTGACATGCGAACCAAAAAAGGTTCGCCATCACTGGTCTATAAATTTGTTTATCAAATTTATAGGCTGCTAATCCTGAGGAGGTTAACTTCTGCAATTTAACTCCTTTTATTTAATTTAACTCCTCACAAGGAGAAAGATTACAAGTTTTGAGAAAGAATAGCACAAGAAATGAACATAATTAGTAATTTCTCGAGGCCTCGTTAACTTCTAAATTGAACAAAAGCAAGAATCATGTTTTTGGGATTCCTAGACCATCCGAATGGCATAAACCTCCCTAGACGTGCCCTGTATTTGCAGGCCAAATACATGTTAAATGTGGAGCCATTGCATTTTGCCATTTGAAATATATATGGGGTTGATTAGTTTCTGTATTAAGGTTTTATTGTGGAGTCACAATGAGTTTGGCTGCCATAAGATGCTAACTAAAAATACATATATACATGTTTATACCCCCCTGTATTATATGTAGAAATTACTCAAGGTGACAAACATACCTAATAGAGAAACAAACTTGCTTTCTCTGGCCCAGCAATGGCAGTTCCCCTTCATTTTGTGAAAGGAACGATGGCACTGGGCCAAACTAAGGAAGCTCAGATCTCTTCCCTCGTGTTTTATAATAAGACATGCTTGACGAAAAAAAATCACGCAAGAAATGAAATTTTTGATTTCTCAGCTGGGCTTTCAATAAAGGTCAAGAAATGAAATTCAAGATTCCTCTAAACAGATCAAATTTTTCCTCATGTGGAATTTCTTCTGTGATAAGGGAGGAATTTTGTGCGAAACACTTTCCACAATGTGGCCATTTGAATGGTTACTCCCCTATGTGTAACCTTACATGGTTTATAAGGTTAGACCTACTACTGAAATCTTTCCCACAATCAGGACACTCATATGGTTTCTCTCCTGTGTGAGTCCTCTTGTGTATCACCAGGTGGGAACTCTGACTGAACGTTTTCCCACAATCTGGACACTCATATGGTTTCTCTCCCGTGTGAGTCCTCTTGTGTCTCCCCAGATGGGAATTACGCTTGAAACTTTTCCCACAATCCACACACTCATATGGTTTCTCACCCGTGTGAGTCCTCTTGTGTCTCCCCAGATGGGAATTACGCTTGAAACTTTTCCCACAATCTGGGCACTCATATGGTTTCTCTCCTGTGTGAGTCCTCTGGTGTTCCATAAGGGAGGAATTCCGACTAAAACTTTTCCCACAATCTGGGCACTCATACGGTTTTTCTCCTGTGTGAGTCCTCTGGTGTACCACCAGGTCAGAATTGCAAGTAAAACCTTTCCCACAATCTGAACAATACAGTTTCTCTCCTGTGTGCGTGGTCTGGTGTTTCACCAGGTGGGATTTGTGATTGAAACTTTTCCCACAATCAAGACACTCATATGGTTTTTCTCCAGTGTGAGTCCTCTGGTGTATCACCAGGTTTGAATTCTGACTGAAACTTTTCCCACAATACAGACACTCATATGGTTTCTCTCCTGTGTGAGTCCTTTTGTGTGTCACCAGGTCGGAATTCTGACTGAACCTTTTTTCACAATCCAGACACTCATATGGTTTCTGTCCTGTGTGACTTCTCTGGTGTATCACCAACTTGGAATTCTCCTTGAAACTTTTCCCACACTCCAGACACTCATATGGTTTCTCTCCTGTGTGAGTCCTCTGGTGTAGAACCAGCTTGGAATTATTAAGAAAACTTTTGCCGCAATCCAGACACTCATATGGTTTCTCCCCAGTGGGTATTACCAGATTGGTGTGCATGCTAAATCTTTTGTCACAATGGGAGCACTGGTAGAGTTTCTCTTAGGTATGGGTCCTTCCATGAATCACGAGAGAACTGTTCCGAGTAAAGCTTCTGACACACCCCAAACATCTGTATGGCTTTTCACAGACTGGTTCGACTTATGCATCAATCAGATGTGATCTGCAATCTCTGTTTTTCCCAAACTAGGCAGTCTGCAGGGATTTTCCAACACTGATATTCTTGGATTCTTGAGGAGGCCAACAATGTTTCTGATCTCTTACCTGGTGGTTCTTTGATTCAAGTTACTCTTTCCTTCCACAAAGGCTTTCGTTAATGCCTGCCAGTTTTGGCTATCCACAGAACCTTTTTCTTCCCACTGACTTACAGGTGTTCTTTTTTTAGAAATTATCCTCCTTGACTTGTCATGTAATGTTTCCGTGATTTCCAGATACTCTATTGTTTTCCAGCTGAAAGCTTTGTTCTTATAATTCCCTCCATTGTCTTTCATCAGCTCAGGAAGGAGAAGTTTTTACACTTTCTGGAGGAAGTGGAAGATTTTGATTGATGGTTTGTTTTACATTTTAATGCTGTTTCTCATTCTCTGTTGTCCAGAGTGCTCTTCTTGGCATCCTCTTTGTCTGTAAGATTCATATTAATGGGTTAGTTTCATTATTGTTTAAAAATGGCTGCATGATATGTGAAAGCAGCAGAAATACCCCATATATTACCATGAAAAAACAAACATCAAAATTCTAGTTTGATCTGAGAATCCTGGTGGACATCGTGGCGGGATCAGACACACAGAGCGGATCTCTACGCTCCCGTGCTGAGTTCTCTCCGTCAGTGGGCTCCGAAAGGAGCCAAAGCTGCCCTATAGTGGTGGTGAAGCAGAGGGGCGCCCTGTGAGGTCGCGGAGAGTCGCAACTCTCCTGCCTGACCCGGGGTTTCCAAGAGGCAGCCTAAACATGGCTACCACGAAGCTGGGACAGCCGAGGAACACCTAAGACTGGTGCTGGAGCGGAGTTAGTGAACAGTGATTGGAGGTGGGTGAGAAGATTTTTTTATTTTTATTTTGGGGGGGGGGCATTTAGTCCCTAAACTTAAAGGAAAAAAGAAGAAAATCCAGAGAAGAAAAGAGACTCTTATAATTACCTTTTTTAAAGCGGCAAACAACCATAGAGAGAAAAATCCTAGACCCGAATGAAAGGAACTGAGGGGAGAAAAGCTAAAGACCTTTTAATCAAAGAAAATTGGATTTTAAACTGGGTGTAGTCCATTATACTATGCTGTATTGTTTGTGGCCCTGACTAAAAGTGTATTTATTAAACTAAGACAAGATACCCTTTCAGGGGGGAATGAGTGAGATTTCAAGAGAAATGGTGTGGATGTTTCAAAGCATTAGGGATACCATGACAAAGAACCAAAGAGATAAAAGACTTAATCCAAGACATAAGTGACAAAGTAGAAAATATGATACAACTGGCAATGAATGAAGATCAAAAAGTCCAGGAAAGAGAGGAGGTGGCGGAAAGAATGGAGGAAAAGATAGAACAGACAAATCACCAAATAAAACAAGAGGATGAGAAAAACTTTTTGAGAGATATAAAAATGGAATTGGAATTGGATAATCTGGAAGATGTTTTTGAAAGGGAGATAGGAATATGGGTGGATATTCTGGAGATTTGGCAGTTTAGGAGGATAGAGATGGGAGAAATATTTAGATGGAATAATGAAGATACAGATGCTGACAGAGACAAAGATCCAAGAGAGAAGTATGGGAGGAAAGCCAAAAAACGAATAAGAATTGAAGTATTAAAACGGGTAAGAGATGATGGATAGAATAGAGCTATTTTTTCCCCTTTTTTCCTTTCTTCTTTTTTCTAATATAATGATGGCCTGATTAAAAACTAGAAATAGAGGTAGAAATAAGAATATACACCTTTATATAAAGGACTATGTCTTAACATAAATATGTTTATTAACATTAGGATTAGTAAGAGTGACCTGACTAGAAGCCAGAATAGAGGTAGAAATAAGACTTAGGGGAATATTAGTAGTTATAATTTCTATATAAATTGAATATAAGTAATAATTAGATGGAAAGATGAGAAGTTGAAAGATGGTATTACTATGTATGTTCAAGAAGATTATTGACATTAGAATGGAACACTGAAATATTGAATAACTACTTTAAAATAATCCAGTACATTAATATTAGGATTATATAAGTTTGATTAATGTATCAATTGACTGTTATTTGTATTAACATGAACCATACTCAGAGGCCACACTGTTCATGTATTGATGTTGATATATCAACATCAATGAGCCGAGGTGGCGCAGTGGTTAGAGTGCAGCACTGCAGGCTACTTCAGCTGACTGCTAGCTGTAGTTCAGCGGTTCAAATCTCACCGGCTCAAGGTTGACTCAGCCTTCCATCCTTCTGAGGTGGGTAAAATGAGGACCCAGATTGTTGGGGGCAATATGCTAACTCTGTAAACCGCTTAGAGAGGCTGTAAAGCACTATGAAGCGGTATATAAGTCTAAGTGCTATTGCTATTGCTATTGCTATATATGTTTAAAAATAATAACCCAATAAACCTTGAAAAAAAATTCTAATTTGATCTCTAAAATTAATTATCATTCATTTGGAATGTAGAAGGCTAGCATATTCAAATATCAACTCAATCTTAATGGTATCTAAACAGCCACAAAATAGAGCAAGTAACCACCTTCAAATACCTGGGGGTGGTTATTCAGGCCAATGGTTCAAAAAAAGCACATGGAGAATATGCAGCTGCCTTGGGCCAAAGATCAGCGAGCACCATTCTTAAATTTTTCCGCACAAAAGGAGGATATTATGTCCCTGCCGCAAATAACCTTTTTCTGGCCAAGTCGCTAGCACACAGGTCACCAACCGGTGGTCCGCGGACCACTGGTGGTCTGCGAGAAAATTTTGGTGGTCCGTGGAGAAATCTTGGTAAACGGCATCCGGTCTGGGGAGCAGCCAGAGTTTGCTGTCCATTGCGGACGCAATGGACACTTGCCTTCCGAGGTCGGTGGCCCTTGGTGGAGATGCAGCTACTGCTGCTCTGGGGCTGAGAACGGGGGTAGCGGCAGCAGCAGGTCTCCAGAAGGCAAGCGTATGTCCCAGGGCTGCACATGCACTCTCAGACCCCCCTCGGAACCAGAGGAGCAGCCACAGCAGCTGCCGCCAGCTTCTCAGGGGCCTCGTGGTGGTGGGCTTCGCTGCAAGCCGACATCCCTGCCTGACCCGGCTGCGGGCTTCGCAACACCCGTCCTGGCGCTTCCCCTTAAATAAGTTGCCTTTTCCTAAATGCTCAGCTGGGACTCGAAGCCTCTCGAGAAAAGCAGACGGTGGAAGCCGCGTGGGGCTCTTCCCTGCTTGAGCAGCCATGAGCTCCCAAGGGAAGCAACTGCTCCTCTGGTTCCGAGGGGGGTCTGAGAGTGCCGCCGCCCCCCTTCTCAGCCCCAGAGCAGCAGCAGCTGTGTCTCCACAAGGGGCACCCGCCCATCCACTGGCCGCCAATCTCACAGGGGACCGGGCAGGTTGGAGACCGGCCGGCGCTTCCCTTGGCCCAAGCGGGCATCGCAAAGCCAACCGGGTCGGGCAGGGACGCTGGCTTGCAGCGAAGCCCACCACCACGAGGCCCATCCGCTGCGCCCAGAACCTGGGCCACCCGGCGGGCGAGGTGGCGGCGCTGGCCGAAGTGGCGCAGTTCTGGTTGTGCCACGAGCGGTAGCTCCTCCTGCGGCAAGGCCCCGGCTTGGGCCTCTCGGAGTACCTGCTGTCCGCCCACGGCTGCATGGCTTTCCCCACTTGCCTCCACGTGGACTTGGGGCAGCTGGTGGCAGGGCTGTGGCTGGAGCTGGGCAACGAGCTGCGCTCCGCCGGCGAGCCAAGCCAAGCCATGCCGGCTTTCCTGCGCGCCACCAACCTGCTGGCCGTGGGCCACCTGCCCATTTTGCAGAAGTAACTGTGGCCCCTGCTGTGGTTCGGAGCAGAACAACCTTGGGGTTGCTTTGGGCAGGCGGAGGGGGCGGGGGGACTTGGCCATGCCCGGTGGTCCCATCAGTTTCCCGCAGGCGGAGGGAACCAGGGGGGGGGCGTCCCTGTGGCCTGTGGGCTTTTGGAAGCGCAAAGCCACCATGGAGCCCGCAAGGTCCAGCCTTCTGTGCCCCCTGAGTGCCCGCGCGGGGACCCCAGATCCCCTTCCAAAGCCTGTGTGGCAGGCTGCGTGGTGGTGCCAAGCAGGAGCCCCGGCGGGTGCGGCGCTGGGCGGGGCAGAGCCGCTGCTGGAGCGCACCTGCCGGGGAGGCCAGCCGAGCACTCAACCAGCCACGGCGGTGGCAGGGGTCCGAGTGCCTGCGCGGGAACCCCGGATCCCCTTCCAAAGCCTGTGTGGCAGGCTGCGTGGTGGTGCCAAGCAGGAGCCCCGGCGGGTGCGGCGCTGGGCGGGGCAGAGCCGCTGCTGGAGCGCACCTGCCGAGGAGGCCAGCCGAGCGCTCAGCAGCCACGGGAGGCCTTGGAACGGCCGGGCGGGGCGGTCCCAGCCCAGTTGCAGCCCCCGCAGCATTGGGGGTAGGGGTCCAGTTGTACAGTTGGGGCGGTCACTCCCTGCCCCTGCAGCGCTGGAGCCACGCGCGCCCCGACAGCTCTGCGCAAGGAAGAGCAGGCAGGCGGCAGGGAGGTGCGTGTGGAGGCGTGTGTCCTGGCAGCCGTGGGGCGAGGCGGGCTGTTCTGCTCTCAGGAGGGAATGCTCCCCAAATACAGGTGGGGGACGAGGGGAAGGCTTCGGCATCCGACTGCCTCTGCTTTGCTGTCCTCTGGGTCAGGGCTGTCCAAAAGGGGCTTTTGCAAGAGGCAACTGGACTTTCTTGGTTTTTCCTTGAAGATATTTTGCTTCTCATCCAAGAAGAATTGAAGAAGCTTCTTGGATCAGAAGTGAAAGGTCTTCAAGTAAAAACCAAGAAAATCCAGTTGCCTCTTGCAAAAGCCCCTTTGGGTGAGATGCATGTCCTGTCACTGGCAAAGGGTGAAAGCTCAGGGATTTCAAGCTCCAATCTGCCCTGGGGGGGGGTTGTTCCTGTTTTTCAGGCCATTTATTACTAGTTAAAAATGCTTTAAAATGAAAAAAGTTGGCCACGCCCACCCAGTCATATGACCCCCCCACCAAGCCACGCCCACCACTGGTCCGCGGGATTTAAAATTATGACTTTGGTGGTCCCTGAGGTCCAAAAGGTTGGGGACCCCTGCGCTAGCACAGCTTCTTTATGGGACCTTGCTTGGACTGTCAGTTTTGTTTTATACCATTAGAAATAGTTCAATCCAAATTCATTAGATCAATTCTCCAGATGCCGCGTTGTGTCTCAAATGCACTTCTGCGCCTGGAGACGGGATTGACAAAAGTTGAAGCAAGAATCTGTATAGCGTCCTTAAATCTCTGGCTAAAGCTTAACTTCTTTCCGCAAGGGCTTGCTCCATTAATCCCCCAAAACAAATTCTCCTCATCATGGATCAAGGCTGTCGAGTCCAACTTTGCCAAACTAGGCTTCTCCCCAGTTTCAATACTCAAGATGGACTATGACCTAGCAAGACAAACCTTGTGACAAAGGGCGGAGGACATCGAGAGGCAGGCAGACTTAGGGAAAGCTCCGCTGTTTCTGGCTCCAGATGCCATTAGATGTGTTGTTGCTCCTGCCAGCTATCTTAGTCAGTTGGAGTCAGCAAACCACCAGAAAGCATTTTCGCTCACACGGTGCCATGCGCTTCCATGCCGGAAAGACTCTGTTCATGCGGCTCAGGAGAGGTGGAGACTGTGGGACACATGCTCCTTAGATGTTACTTTTATACAGAGATTAGCAAAAAACATATTATGCCAATAACTGCTTGGTATCCTGGCCATTCCGACACTACCTATCTTCAGTGGCTGCTTAAGGATGAACAGACCATAACTACAGCACAGGTGGCCAGATTCTGCGCAGCAGCACTGGGGATTCGTCGCAAACACGTGTCTTCTCCACCATAGTTATGTTATATAACAAATGTGGCAAATCCTTTGCACTGCTTAGTCCTTTCCCTTTTAGCGTTGAACCTACAACGGGCCACACAGTTTATGGATTGTAACTGTAGTATAGTCAGACCATGTATAATTGAGACTGGATTTTATTATAGATTTTAGTTGTTATTTATTATTTTATACTACAATTTTTAATTGTATATTTACTGAGAGTTTTTATTTGTTCTGGCCTCTAGTCTAAGACTATAATAAAATTGATTGATTGATTAAGAGATAAAAAAGAATAAGAATGTGCATGCTAAATTAGTATATTAGAACTAAATAATCCTGAATAAATTGTTTATTGTGGTGATAAGAAATAAATAATAATAATAATAACATTTTTGAATATAAGGAATAAGACTATAATAAAATTGATTGATTGATTAAGAGGACTTCTCTTTCGGCGACATCGGAAGCTGGACCGCGAGCTCCGCGGCCGACTCCGAACACTCCACGTCCGAGGGTCCCGGATTGGTACCTAAGACCCCCCCCCGTAGAGGGGGCGAAGCGAAGGGGGATGCCAGGAAGGTAGAGGACAGCCGCATCTCTCCTCCCTGAACTGGAAAGCCCCTAGCCGACGACATGGAGCAGCGGCAGCAAACATGGCTGCCACAAAGTTGAAAGAAGACCAGAAACACCAAGACTGAGCAGGAGGGAAAAGTGAGTGGTTTGCGATCTGGGCTAAAAAGGATTGTTGCTTTTTAAGAATAACCCCCAAAATATGAAAAATATGGAAGCTAAATGTTAGCGGCGGGACAAGCATATTAAAAACTTGAAGAAAACGTTTGGGAACTTGGAAAAAAAAAGTCTTGCTGGAAGTTTTAAAAGATGTGGTTCTGGAAAGATATTTTGTTTTAAAGAAAAAATACTGATATTTGAATTGGAAGTTGTCTCTACCTTATTATAACTAAACTGATTATTATATACCTATTTACACACTGGATTTACAAAATAATGAAATTGAGAGCGCAGAATAATAAAGAGGAGTAATACTGACTTGAAACACGAGCGCCATTTTAAAGAAAGAAAGAAGGGTGTAACCCTCGGAACTTTTGTTTTTGCTGGATAAATAAAGCAGAGTAAAGCAAAAGAAGGAAAAGAGGTGGTAAAGCTCCAGTTTTTTTCCTTTGAAATTTGGCTGGATTGTAAAAATGACAAATAGCGGAAATAGAGACATGGAATGGATATATCAGGATATTAAAGACATTATAAACGAATAGTGTATGGGAATGAAAGAAATATTTGAAGATATGGATTGCATAGAACTAAAACTGGAAAATATAATACAAAGAATAACAAGTGGAGACTGGAAGAGTGGAAGAAGCAGAGGAACCGGGGGGAAAAACAACAAGAAAGAAAATACAACAAAGGGTTGATGGAAACACGGAGGGTGAAAAAGGGATTAGAACAGAAGGGGAAGATCTGAGAGGGCAGGGGAAAGCTATGGGAGAAAAAGAAAGCTAGAAAGAAAAAAGAAGATAAAGCTAGAAAAGATGAAAGCAAAATAAAAAAAAAAAAAAAAAAAGAGGAGAGAAAGATAGAGAGTATCGCAAAATAATGGATTTAAGAATAGAAATGAGAGAGTTGAAAGAAATATGGGGGAGGCAACCAAAAAAGAAAAAGAAAAGAGGATTAAAAATATGGAAAAGGGTAAAAGATAAGGGATAAAAAAGAATAAGAATGTGCATGCTAAATTAGTATATTATAATTAAATAATCTTTAATAAATTGTTTATTGTAGTGATAAGAAATAAAAACTAATAATAACATTTTTGAATACGAGGTATGAATATAGAAGAGTTATAATGTAGAAAACAATTTTTTTGTATTAAATATATGTATGAATAGTTTGTAGAAATGAAATTATAAAATAACATAAGAAAATATGAAGATGGAAAATTGATAACTTTGAAACATATTTTGTATGGGATAAAAGAGATAAAAATTAGTTTTGAATGTTTGTTAGAAATGTGATAAAATGATAGGATATCATGTCATGAAGATAAAATCAGCTTGTATTGAAATGGAATGAATGGATATGGAAAAGAGGAAAAAGATTTTTGAATACTGTTTAGAAAAGAAGTGAAGTAAAATATATTAATACTAGAAATGTATATATACTAGAAATATATAAGGTGGGAAAAGACCACATCTTTGATTGTTGGAATGGAAGGAGAATAATAGGGGAAAAAAGGGGGGGGGGAAGAAAAGAGAATTAAAATAGAGATAAAATAAAAGGGGAAAAAGACTAAAAGATAGACATTAAGATGAAAAGAAATGTGAGAGATGTATTAAAAATGAAATGATAATGAATTGTAACTAATTAAGAAAAATATTGTTAAGATTATTGTATGGATGTATGAAACCCAGAAAGCAAACGCTCGTGACATGAGATGTAGAAAGACTAAAAATAAATAAAACTTATTGGGGAAAAAAACTGATTAAGTTACAATCAACTCAATCACAAAATTCTCCTTTTGGCTTGAGTAAATCACACATACAGTGCATTCAAAAAGTATTCAAAGTATTCTGATCCCCTTCACTTCTATCAGTTTTTTTACTCTGTTTCCTGATTCTACAGTTATTAAAATTCATTTTTTCTCATAAATCTCCACTCATAATGACAAAGTAGAAAGAAAGAAGGGTGTAACCCTCGGAACTTTTGTTTTTGCTGGATAAATAAAGCAGAGTAAAGCAAAAGAAGGAAAAGAGGTGGTAAAGCTCCAGTTTTTTTCCTTTGAAATTTGGCTGGATTGTAAAAATGACAAATAGCGGAAATAGAGACATGGAATGGATATATCAGGATATTAAAGACATTATAAACGAATAGTGTATGGGAATGAAAGAAATATTTGAAGATATGGATTGCATAGAACTAAAACTGGAAAATATAATACAAAGAATAACAAGTGCAGATCAGACAAATGAGGAAAATACGGAGGATCCTGGAAGAGTGGAAGAAGCAGAGGAACCGGGGGGAAAAACAACAAGAAAGAAAATACAACAAAGGGTTGATGGAAACACGGAGGGTGAAAAAGGGATTAGAACAGAAGGGGAAGATCTCAGATGGTATGGAAAAGATATGGGAGAAAAAGAAAGCGAGAAGGGGAAAAGAAGAGAAAGATAGAGAGGATGAAGGCAAAAGGAGGATCCTGGAAGAGTGGAAGAAGCAGAGGAACCGGGGGGAAAAACAACAAGAAAGAAAATACAACAAAGGGTTGATGGAAACACGGAGGGTGAAAAAGGGATTAGAACAGAAGGGGAAGATCTCAGATGGTATGGAAAAGATATGGGAGAAAAAGAAAGCCAGAAGGGGAAAAGAAGAGAAAGCTAGAAAAGATGAAAGCAAAATAAAACAACAAAGGGGGAAAAAGAGAGGAGAGAAAGACAGAGTGTATAGCAAAATAATGGATTTAAGAATAGAAATGAGAGATTTAAAAGAAAGATGGGGGAGGCAACCAAAAAAAGAAAAAGAAAAGAGGATTAAAACTATGGAACAGGGTAAAAGAGAAGGGATAAAAGAAGAATAAAAATGTGTATACTAAATTAGTATATTAGAATTAAATAATTATGAATAAATTGTTTATTGTGGTGAGAAAGGGGAAAAAAAGT
>QLTV01001803.1:89988-106102 GCA_003457575.1 Thermophis baileyi | reverse complement strand
TAGCCACTCCTCCACCCCTTCCCTGGGGTCGCGCCTGATGCAATACCTGAAACCCGTCTGGGCACATCTCTGAGAGGGGAACACCCCCCTCCTTGCCCAGCCAGGTCTCGGTTTTGCATGCCAGGTCAGCCCTCTCTTCCAGGATTAAATCCCGAACGAGGGTATATATGTTAACAACAGACCTGGCATTAAGCAGCAGCAGCCTGAGGCCAGTGCCCTGACATCCCAAGTCACCAGGTATACGAGGTGAGCCCGGTGAACCAGAACCAGAGGGGCCCGAACAAGTAATCACTTTGAGACAGCGAGTCCTAGTTCCCCGAGAGCGGCCTACCCCTCTGCTCCTGCCATATCTACCTCTCCCAGTCATAACCGCAATACTCCGGCTCTCCAACATCCCAGAGATCCCCTCCCCCACCTCAACGGCCCCCCTCCTCCCCGGCAGGCAAGGCACTTTATATACTGTTGTTGCTCTCTAGTCCCATCTAGTGGTCGGATAGACAAATATGCCCCAACTATATTGTTTGAAGCTGACCCTGCCCATTTACCCATCAGCCCGCACTCTCAAACCAAGTGCCCACTGGGAAGCCAGACTCCCATTTCCTTTAGCATTTGGAGAAGGTAGAAGCACAAAGAACCAGACATTTTAATCTGTGGCACATGGTCATCCAAGGACAAACCCACATCCCACACACAGAGCATCGCTGGTGAGATTCAAACTGCTTGTATTTATTAATTGTTATGTTCAGAAGTAACTTAATACTGTTTATCTTATATTTGATTCTCACTGTATTTATCCCTATTTTCCTCAGTTTCACCATATCCTATTCTCCCAATAAAGCATTCAGATCTATGCACACAGTCCGTTTTATTGGAGGATAGGTGGGTTTAGTTAGATGTCGAGCTTCACACAAACTAACGTGTAGAGGGGACAGAACATACTGTCAGCCCTGAAACCATTTTGGAAATCTTCAGGGCTGCCACAGCAAGGCCGGTTGCAGTTTTGGGGACGTGAGGGAGGAGATGAGATAGCACGGGGGAAACTGTAGCCAAAATAACATTCTTTCTCATGGGAGCCAAGAACATCCCCACCAGGTGGGTGGAAAGCATGGACCAGGGATAGCCGAACAAGGATCGTGACCTGATTGGACCATGTGATGGATGTGTGACCTGGGAGCATGAACTTTGGGTTTTGAGTTGGGTGAGGAAAACATCGGGTCCTCTTTCTCTTTCTTTCTTTCTTTCTCTTTCTTTCTTGTCTCTCTCCCCCTTCCTTCCTCTTTCTTTTTCTTTCTTTCTTTGTCTCTTTCTTTCTTTTTCTTGTCTCTCACTTCCTTTCTTCCTTTCTTCCTTTCTTTCTTTGTTTCTTTCTTTGTTTCTTTCTCTTTCTTGTCTCTCCCTCCTTTTCTTTCTCGTCTTCTTTTTCTTCTTTCCTTCCTTCTTTTTCTTTTTTTCTTTCTTGTCTTCCTTCCTTCCTTCCTTCCTTCCTTCCTTCCTTCCTTCCTTCCTTCCTTCCTTCCTTCCTTCCTTCCTTCTTTCTCCTTCTTGTCTCTCTCTCTCTCTCCCTTCCTTCCTCTTTCTTTCTTGTCTCTCTTTCCTTCTTTCTCTCTTTCTCTCTTTGTCTCTTTCACCCGCTGGCCGGCCCAGCCCGGAAGCAGCACGTCCCCAATCATGGGCTGAATGTGGGCAGTGGGACCCGAGGCAGAGGGGAAGGCAAGCAGGTGGCAGTCGCCCAAAGGCCCCGCACAAGCCGAGTGCGCCAGGCCCAAAAGGCTAGCGAGCTTTGCCATGTCCCCCCGAGGCAACTCTTCAGCTGAGTGCAGCGGGTCTTCCTCCCCTGCTGCCAGCATCAGACTTACCTTCTAGATCTTCCACGTGCCTCCGCCGGCCTGAATACGGGATCCCTTCAGATCCCAACAGAGCCAGTGCGTGGCTGCCCATGAAGGTAAGGCTGATGGGGGGCAGCCCTCAGGGGAGACACCGCGCTGGAGCCGAGACTGCTGCTCTGCTGTGGTCCAGCCCCAGGACATCTGCCCGCCCTCCCGGGGCTGTCCATGCGCACGACAGCAGAGCAGCAGTCTTGGCCCCAGCGGCGGCGGCAGGAGAAGGGGTCGGCGCCGGTAGGCGGCCCTTCGGGGAGACACAGCCGCTGCGCTGGGGCTGAAAGGGGCGGCGGCAGCAGTGCTGCTGCGGGAGGGCGGGCGGATGTCCCGGGGCTGCACATGCGGTGCGCATGTGCAGCAGCCCTGGGACATCCACCTGCCCTCCTGGGGCTGCCCATGCACACCGCATTGGAGCAGCAGTTTCGGCTCATGTGCAGCCCCGGAACATCTGCCCGTCCTCCCGCAGCGCCACCGCCGCCCCACTCAGCCCCAGTGCAGCGGCTGCGCCTCCCCGAAGGGCTGCCTGCCCACCCACTGGCCAGCCTGGCCCGGAAGCGGCTCGTCTCCCATCACGGACTGGATGTGTGACCTGACTTCAGAAAGCAAGAGGGCGCGGGGGACCACCGGGAAGGCCACGTGGAAGGCAGGCAAGCATGTCAGGACTGCCCGGCTGCGGGCCGCGGGGAAGGGAGTAGGGGAGGACTTCGCAAGCGGGCCTGGCCATGGGGACCGCCGGGAAGGCCGTGTGGAAGGCAGGGAAGCATGGCAGGGCCGCAGGGGAGTAGGGGAGACAGGCTGGGACCATGGGGGGGGGGGCAGGGGCAGCTAGTTAGGCTGCAACTCGCAGGCTTACCTGACAGGCAAATCAGGGCCGCTCAGTTGGAGCCCAGCGCTTCAGGCAGGCAAGCTGCGAGGACCCACACAGTACAAGTGAGGAGTGACTGGGTGGGGTGGGGGGCGGGGTGAGTGAGCAAGAGGACGAGCGAGCAGTGGGTGAGCAGGGTGAGTGAGCAGTGACCAGGTGACCGGTCCAGGGGCATGGGCAGCCAGCGGTCACTACCGGTTCGGCGACCCAGGCCAAATTATCGCTACCGGTTCGCCCGACCCAGTGCGAACTGGTAGAAACCCACCACTGATCAGATAGGAGCTAGGAAGTGTGCCTTGTCTGTTGCAGATCCTGTTCACCCTGAAGTTGGCAGGTCTTTATCCCCCTGGTCTTCCATAAAGCAAAGATGAACTAGCTTTTCCCCCAAGCACTGGGATAAGAAGAGAGGACTGCACATCAGAAGGTGAATTGAAACCAGGTTTTTGTTTTTATGCATTTGGTTTTAATAGAGTTTTAAAGTTAATTATTGATTGGGAGCTGGCCAGTTTGTTGTAACATGAAGCTGACCTGACCGAAATTATCTTGAGGCTTCAGTGCTGCCACACTGGAGCAAGGGCTAGGTGGGGGGGTATAAATAGCTGGGATTTTGTAGCCAAAACAAAATACTTTCTCTTGGGAACCAATGACATTCTCACACCTGGTGAGAGGAAGATGGAGTGTTGCCACCAGGCAACCAGACAGCACCATGATTGGACCATGTGACTGATTGTTTTGAGAAAGTGACTAACTTTTACTTTTAATTAGATGAAAACCGTGAGAACCTTCAGAGTCGGTTTTCATCAGATCTGTGCCAATATGATATATCCAATAAAGCTATTCCTTGAGGAATCTACCTGCCTCGGAGTTTTGCTTGATATGGGTCTATTACTTGGAACCCTGACAATGGGTGACTACATAAATATTTTAAATTTCATTAGATTAGATTAACAGAGTTGGAAGGGACCTTGTAGGTTATCTAGTCCAACCCCCCACCCAAGCAGGAGACCCTACATCATTTCCGACAAATGGCAGTCCAATCTCTTCCTGAAAGCCTCCAGTGATGAAGCTCCCACAACTTCCGAAGGCAAGCTGTTCCATTGGTTGATTGTTCTCACTGTAAAAAAAATTCTCCTTATTTCTAGGTTGAATCTCAAATCATAGGAAGAAGAAATAAATGAATCCGCTGAGGCTACCCATCTGCAAGTTGCTTGAGGCAAATGAAAGTCTATGCATTTATTTATCAAATTTTTCGGCTACTAATCCTGAGGACGTTACCTTCTCCAATTTTAACTCCTTGAAGAAGAAAGATTACTAGTTTTGAGGAAGAATAGTACAAGAAATGAACATAATTATGAGCTGAGGTGGTGCAGTGGTTAGAGTGCAGTACTGCAAGCTACTTCAGCTGACTGCAGCTGCAGTTCGGCAGTTCAAATCTCACCGGCTCAAGGTTGACTCAGCCTTCCACCCTTCCGAGGTGGGTAAAATGAGGACCCAGATTGCTGGGGGCAATATGCTAACTCTGTAAACCGCTTAAAGAGGGCTGTAAAAGCACTATGAAGCAGTATATAAATCTAAGTGCTATTGCTATAATTAGTAAGGCCTGGAGGCCTCGTTAACTTCTAAATTGAACAAAAGCAATTTGGATTCCCAGACCATCCAAATGCCATCAACCTTGCTATATGTGTCCTGTATTTGCAGGGCAAGTACATGTTAAATGTGGAGCCTTTGCATTTTGCCATTTGCCATATACAGTATATGGGGTTGATTAATTTCTGTATTAAGGTTTTATTGCTGTAAACTGTGTGCATTCACGATGAGTTCAGCTGCCATAAGATGCTAAGTAAAAATATGGGAGGCGGGGCTGACGTCACTGCGATATACGACGCATCTCCACGGGGCTCCATGGGATCACGCTGAATTCAACCTGCCAGGAGGTTCTGAGGGACCCAAATCACTCTGGAGGGGTGATGAAGATAGAGAGGATACCCTGCAGAGCACAAGGTGGCCACATATTCCTTGTTTGACACGGGGAAACTCTAAAATCTGGCGGGAAGAAAAAGACAGCCATTGCGTGGTTCACCAGAGCTGTGATAGCTAACCGATGCAGTAAGCATTGAATTTGAGGAACAGCGTGATTGATCTGGGTGAGATTTTTCCAACTCCTGTTGTGGAATTTACCTCTTTAAAATAAATTTGGGAGAAAGTGGGACTCAAAGAAGAGAAGGTGGAATTGTTGGTTTTCCACCCCCAAGAATTGGAAATTGGAAGAGAATTTTTTTTTTTAAAGGAGAAGAAATTGAAAAGCTAGAAAGTTAGATTGGGGATCTAAAATACAAAATAGATTAAGTTGAAACTTTTTGGAATGTGAAATCGGGACCCCTGAGACTTCTAAAAGCTTTGAATCAGATGATACAGTTTAAGCTAACAAAGGAGAAGGGAGAGAAGTAGTGCAACAGTGACACCTACTGGAGAAAGCTGCAGAGAAGCGAAAGTAATGAAATAATTTTGAAAGCATGACCTTGGCAATTGAAGATTGCTAGCCATAACAACACCTGCTCTATAAAATTGTTTCCACCAGAAAACAGAGACAGAGAGTGAAACACTGTAACATTTTAAACAGTGTAGCTCTTTGAATTTAGGTGAAATTTAAACAGATAAAAGCAAATAGAAGCTGGGAAATAGCAAAGAATTTTCTATTTGCCTTCTGGTTGGAACTTTTTTTCCCCTCTGGGGTGATAAATGAATCTGAGTGGTTGAATCTTGGGGCTTGGTGGGCCTAAGTGGATTACAAATTTAACATGCTAAATCAAGCAAGGGAAAAAACAGGATTAGGGCTTGAAGAACCTGAAGATCAACAAGGAACTTTATCCTTTTTTGTTCTTTTCTTTTTTTTTCTTTGACTCTCCTCTTTTCTGTATTACAATAACAAACTTGAAACTGAAAACTTTGGAGGTGGTTTGATTTGGGAAAATATTTGTCAAGTGGAAAGTGGTTGGGGATTGAGGAAATATTAGAAGATTGTTGCGTTACTGCTATTTTTTTTTTCTTAAACGTTTGGAAGATTTAAGTTTATTAGAAATGACTAGCACTTCAAATGTAAGCAAAGTAGGGAGGAAAAATACATCTGCGTCCTCATCAGCAACTTCATCTGCTGCATCTAGTCCAGCAGGTCAAAGATCTTTGGATAGCATGTTGCAGCAGGAAAAAATGAACACGATGAACACGATGCAAGCAGAAATGAAATTGATGCTCCAAGCATTTCAAGAAGCCACAACAAAACATTTTGAAGACATGAAGGAAAGAATGAAAAAAATGGATGATAAAATGGAGAACATTCAACAGACAATTACAAAAAATGAACAAAGGATGCAGAAAATAAAAGAGAAATCAGAACAAGCAGAGTGTCAGGCCGAAGCCATTGTATTTGGGATCTTAGGCCTGCCACACTTTATACTATTTTTTCTATGCATTTTCTACTGTGGGAAAATGGGAGGGGGGATTGTATGGAGTTGCTAGTATGTAGCCATAACAAAATTCTTTCTAGAAAGCCAAGGTCTTTGTCTCTGCACCTCTGCACCTGAACGGAAAGAGATGGGTGGACTCTGCCAGCATGGCAATAGAAGATTGGACAATGTGATGAATTTGTGGGTGTGGGGGCAAGGATTTGAACTTTCAACTGGGTGGTGAAACTGGGAAGCTTCAGATTTGGGTTTCACCCAGATGTGCCAACATGGCTCTATCAATAAATTGGAACTTTGAGGAATACTTTGCTTTGGACTCTGATTTAATCTTGGATGCTATTTGGAACGCTGACACAGAGAAGAGAATGGAAAAGATGGATAAATTCACACAAGCAGACAAAAGTCTTGAGAGAACAGTAATTATGTTGGAAATGGATAAAGCTGAATACTACTTGAGATTCCAGATCATTGAGGAGGAAAAAGGGGGAAATCTTGCAGACACAATGGCAGAATTGTTGGCGGAAGCCATGGAGGGGGACAAGCAAGAGGTACTTGCTGGAATGGATGAAATATTTAGAGTATATACAAGATATGCATCAAGAAATAAACTACCTAGAGAGGTACATGTGAGATTTACCAAGACACTAAAAACAGAGATACTTCAAAGAGCAAGAGATAACCCACTGAAATACAAAGGAAGAGAAATAATAGTTCTGAAACAAATTCCTAGAAGAGTAAGAGATACAAGAAGACAATACCAATTTCTGACAAGACAATTAATTAAATAGAAAGTAAACTTCAAATGGCTGATACCTGAGGGAATCCTGGTGACCTGGATGGACCAAAGATATAGATTGGATACCATAGAGAAAGCAGAGCAATTTTATGATGAGCAATGTGTCTCAAACGGAGCTTTGCAAGGCTGAAAACAGCCTCTCAAACGAAGCTTTGCAAGGCTGAAAAAGCAGCCTCTCAAAAGAAGCTTTCTGGGTGGAGAGGAGGAGAGAGAGTAGGAGGGGAAGTAGAGAAGAGGAGTGGAGAGAGGGAAGGGAAGTAGTTCAGGAGGAGAAGGAGGGAGAGGGAAGAAAGGGAAGGGCTGTAAGAAGGAAAGGGCATGAAAAAAAAGCAACCCTGAATTAAATAATGTAATAAGATAAGTATAAGAAATATGTATAAAATATGTAATGAGTGTATAAAAGATTAAAAAGAGAAATGAGCTGATAAATATGTGAATGTCTATATGGAAATAAAAATAAAATTTTTTTAAAAAAAAGAAGAAGCAGCTTTCCAAGGGTGAAAACAGCCTCTCAAATGAAGCTTTGCAAGGCTGAAAAAGCAGCCTCTCAAATGGAGCTTTCCAAGGCTAATATACCTGTTCCAGGCTTTTTGCTAAGGATGCTAGCCAGATGGATGCTGGTAGGCAGATTTTTTTCCCTTCTTTTCCTCCCCAAAAACTAAGGTGTGTCTTATACTCCGGTGCGTCTTATAGTCCGAAAAATACGGTAAATTTATATAAATTGAATATAAGTAATATGTCAGGGTTCCAATAGATGCCCTAATTAAATCATGAGCCGAGAGTAGGCCAGGGATGCTTTGTGAGTTGACATTATAATTAGATGGAAAGATGAGAGGTTGAAAGATGGTATTACTATGTATGCTCAAGAAGATTATTGACATTAGAATGGAACATTGAAATATTGAATAACTACTTTAAAATGCTCAAGTACATTAATATTAGGATTATATAAGTTTGATTAATGCAACAATTGACTGTTGTTATTTGTATTAACATGAACCATACCCAGAGGCCACACTGTTCATGTATTGATGTTGATATATGTTTAAAAATAAAAACCCAATAAACCTTGGGGAGAAAAAAAAAGAACAAGACCTATCTACAAGTAAAACGATGGAAGCGGAATTCAAACTACTGTGGATTAATATAAATGGACTGAATTCTTCTATGAAAAGGACTTTTAATAAACTAGGAAAGTTAAAATTAGATTTTATTTGTCTCCAAGAGGTTCACATAAAAAAACAACACACTTAATTATTGGAATATCCTAAAATTGGGAAACTATACTCCTCATTAGCACAACTAAAGAAAAAAGGTGTGGCCTTATATATTAAAGAAACAATAAAAGCAAGACAAATTTTTGTAGATGAAGAGGGGAGAATATTGATGGTGGAGGTAACAATGAACTGCAAACAAATACTTTTGGTAGCAATATATGCACCAAATGATAAACAAGACAATTTTTATGAAAAATTGCATAAGAAAATTATGGAATTGGAATATGAAAATATTTGTGTGGTAGGAGATTTCAGTGTGATTGTAGACACATTGGATTATTATAAAATAGTAAAGTAAATAGTAAATTAGTAAAGTAAATGAAAAAGCTAGAAAAACGCTTCCAAAAACGTTTTTTAAAATGGCGGGAGATAGATATCCAAGATGTATGGAGAGAAATAAATCCTAAAAGAAATCAATACTCATTTTATTCAAATAGACATATGTCCCAGTCAAGAATAGATATGATATGGATGTCACCAGAGTTGAAGTCAAATGTGCAGGAAATGGAAATTGAAGCAAGCACTTGGGCAGACCATAATCCAATTGGAGTTAAGTGGAAAGGACAAGAGAAAGTGGAGATGGACACTGAATCAATCCATACTAAAAGACAAGGAATTTATACAAAGTATGGAAAAAGAAATGCATTTTTTTTTCCAAAGAGAACAGAAAAGAAGAAACTTCATTACAAAATGTATGGGACACTGCTAAGGCATACATTCGGGGACTAGCTATAACATACACAGGAAAAAAAACAAGAAAAAGAAACAAAATCAAAAGATGTTAGCAGAAGAACACAAGAGACTGGAATTAGAATTACAGAAAGAACCAAACAAGATGATCTTTAAAAAACAGAACTAATAAAACATAAAATAAACTTACTAGATAAAGAAGAATTGGCACAAAAAGTCAAAAATGCTAAACAGAACTTTTTTGAAAATGCAAATAAGCCAGGAAGATGGTTGGCACATAAATTGAAAACAGAGAAAGATAAGAAATTGATACATACTGGTAGATGAGAAAGGAACTTTATATCACCAAAATGAGGATAAAAAAAAATTCAAGACTATTATGAAAAGCTGTATAAGCAAGAGGAAGTTTCAGAAGAGAAAATTAAACAATATTTGGAAAAAGTGGGACTACCTAAAGTACCAGAAACAGTGAAAGTCATATTAAATCAACGCATATCAATGATGGAATTATTAGAAGCGATTAAGAGACAAAAGAGCAATAAAACACCAGGACCAGATGGGCTGCTGGCTGAATTTTACAAACATTTACAAGATACTCTAGGCCCATCAATGTTGGAAGTCGATAATGAAGTATTTATTAATGCAAAGGTACCAAATTCGTGGATGGAAGCAAATATTACTTTGATTCTGAAAGAAGACTCAGATTTAATACAGATAAAAAACTACAGGCCAATATCTTTACTGAATGCTGATTATAAAATATACGCTTCAATAATGGCAGAGAGACTAAAAAGATTTCTAAATGAATTTAAACATTCAGATCAAAATGGCTTCTTACCTAAAAGGCAGATTAAAAACAATATGAGAATGGTTTTAAATACATTGGAATATTATGAAGCACATTCTGGAAAACAAATGGCGTTGATCTTCTTAGATGCACAGAAAACATTTGATAATGTGAATTGGCAATTTATGTGGTTACAACTAAAATATATGGACTTTGGTGAGAGATTTATTAACATGATAAAGGCAATATACCGTAAACAAACGGCAAAGGTGATGGTAAATGGAGATACGACACAATTTTAATATAAAAAAAGGCACAAGACAAGGATGTCCATTATCTCCTTTACTATTTATATTGACATTGGAAGTGTTAAATAAAAATATTAGGCGAGATAAAGAAATTAAAGGTATGGACATGAAAAAGGAACAATATAAATTACAGGCATTTGCAGATGACTTGGTTTTTATCCTGGAAGACCCACAAGAAAATGGACTTAAACTAATTAGGAAAATAGAAGAATATGGTGAAGTAGCAGGACTGAAAATAAATAAAGATAAAACTAAAATAATAGTTAAAAATAGTCATAGACACTCAGAAAAAAGAATTAACGAGGAAAATAGGTATACAGATAGTCAAGAAAGTTAAATACTTAGGAATTCAATTAACGGCAAGATGTGTAACAATTAAAGAAGATAACTATTATAAATTGGCGCAACAAATTAAAACAGATTTAGAGAAGTGGAAAAATTTACAATTATCATTGATGGGAAGAGTAGCCACTATAAAAATGAATATTTTGCCAAGATTATTATATTTATTTCAAGCAATACCAATTAAGCTGGAAAAATTATTTTAAAGAATTAAATAAAACAATATTAAAATATATCTGGCAAGGGGGAAAAAGCAAGGATAAGTTTGAAAATGTTGCAAGATTCTAAAAATAGGGGTGGTTTTGGCCTACCAGATTAAGAATTGTATTATCAGACTTCGGTACTTACTTGGGTGAAAGAATGGATAGGTTTGAGGAATAAAAGACTACTGAAATTGGAGGGACATGATTTTGAAATAGGTTGGCATGCCTTTTTATGGTATGGAAAAAACAAAATATATACCGGTAGCTATTTCCAAAGACACTATGTTAAGGAATGTACTATTATTAGTTTGGGAGAAAATTAAAGAACAACACTATTTGAAAATACCGACCTGGCTTCAACAATGGAGGCATTGATTTATCCAAATGTTATAGACATAGAGAGTGTTACTAGATATAAAGGTATTTTAAATGAAAAAGGGGAACTTAAAACAAAACAGAAAATGAGTGATCAAGGGATTGAGATAACATGGTGGTCATATGTGCAGATACAATCTAGATATGAAAAGGATGTTAAAATGTATGGTTTAAGTAAAGAATTAACAGAATTAGATCAGATATTAACAGGGACAGATGAAAAATTAATAAAGAAAATATATAATTATTTGTTAAGTATTGAGATGGAAGATGAACAAGTAAAAAAGACAATGATAGTATGGGCTAAGAATTTTGGCCACTCGACTGAGTTAGACCAATGGCAGAAATTATGGGATAGAAACTATAAATTAACAATGTCTATTGCATACAAAGAAAATCTTTATAAAAGGTTTTATAGATGACATTTTCTGCCCTCAAGATTAGCAAAGATGTTTAAGAATAAATCTGCAAAATGTTGGAAATGTCATCAGACCTCTGGTTCATACTATCATATTTGGTGGACATGTCAAAAAGCAAAAAAAATATTGGACTAAAATACATACGTGGTTGGAAAAAATGATAAAACATCATATAGACTTGAAATCAGAGACATTTTTGTTGGGCATTTTACCAGATAAGTATAATAAAGGGAATATATCTCTGATTTTACATGTATTAACAGCAGCGAGAATAGTATTTGCACAACAGTGGAAAAGTAAAGAAATCCCAAAAGATGAAGACGTGATTAGGAAAATTTTAGAATGTGCAGAAATGGACAAGCTAAACACTTACAATTAAGGGAAAGAAAGAAATGGAATATTTCTTGACTTGGGACTTGTTTTATCAATGGCTAGCGCACAAAAACAGAAGCTAGAAACAGGGAAATATATGAAAGGATCAGTGATACAAGGAAAATGTGTTAAATTGGTTAAACAAATATTATGACTATTATTAGTATTAATATTGATATAAATGCGATGAATATTGTTGCAAACATTTTGAATATTACTTCGTAAAATGATTTGTACCCAGAGAACACACTGTTCAATTGAAGTTGGAATTTTTATATACTATAAAATAAAATAAACACATATACAAAAAAAAAGATGCTAAAGATACATACATGTTTATATCCCCCCTGTATTATATGTAGAAATAACTCAAGGCAACTAACATACCTAATAGAGAAACAAACTTACTTTCTCTGGCCCAGCAATGGCAGTTCCCCTTGGCTCGGTGAAAGGGAATGATGGCACTGGGCCAAACTAAGGAAGCTCAGATCTCCCTCATGTTTAATAAGAAGACATGCTTCACTAAAAAGAATCACACAAGAAATTAAATGATCAATTTGTCAGCTGGGCTTTCAGTAAGAGACAAGAAACAAAATTCAAGATTCCTCTAAACATATCAAATTTATCCTCAGGTGGAATTTCTTCTGTGGTAAGGGAGGAATTTTGTGCAAAACACTTCCAACAAACTGGGCATTTGAATGGTCCTTTCCAGCAATCAGGACACTTATATGGTTTCTCTTCTGTGTGAATCCTCTGGTGTACCACAAGTTCACAATTCCAATTGAAACTTTTCCCACAATCTGGACACTTATGTGGTTTCTCTCCCGTGTGATTCCTCTGGTGAATCACCAGGGAGTAATTCTCTCTGAAACTTTTCCCACAATCCAGACACTCATATGGTTTTTCTCCAGTGTGAGTCTTCTTGTGTTTTACCAGCTTGGAATTTTGCTTGAAACGTTTCCCACAATCCGGACACTCATATGGTTTCTCTCCCGTGTGAGTCCTCTGGTGTATCACCAGCTTGGAATTACGCTTGAAACTTTTCCCACAATCTGGGCACTGATATGGTTTCTCTCCTGTGTGTGTCCTCTGGTGTTCCACAAGGTTGGAATTCCGACTGAAACTTTTTCCACATTCTGGGCACTCATATGGTTTTTCTCCTGTGTGACTCCTCAGGTGTACCACCAGGTCGGAATTGCAACTAAAACCTTTCCCACAATCTGAACAATAGTGTTTCTCTCCTGTGTGTGTGGTCTGGTGTTTCACCAGGTGGGATTTGTGATTGAAACTTTTCCCACAATCCAGACACTCATATGGTTTTTCTCCCGTATGAATCCTCTGATGTACCAACAGGTTCCAATTCCTACTGAAACTTTTCCCACAATACAGACATTCATATGGTTTCTCTCCCGTGTGAGTCCTCTGATGTTTCACCAGCTTCGAATTCTGACTAAATTTCCCCCCACAATCCAGACACTCATAGGGTTTCTCTCCTGTAGGAGTTCTCTTGTGTATCCTCACTGTAGAATTCTGCCTGAACATTTTGTCATAATCTCATCTCATATGGTTTCTCTCTCTGGAGTATAACCAGATCAGAATTCCAAGTAAAACTTTTCACACAATCCGGACATTCAAAGAGGTTTTCTCCACTGTCAGTCTCCTTGTGCCTCACCAAATTCGTCTGCATGCCAAATCTTTTGTCACATTGGGAGCACTGGTAGAGCTGTTCCTCCTGCATTGGCTGTTCCATAAATCATAGGAATCCTGTTCTGAGTAATGCTTTTGCCACATTCCAAACATTTGTATGGGTTTTCAAGGAGTGGATCCTCTTGTGCATAATCAGGTGTGATCTGCAATCTGTGTTTGTCCCAAAATATGCAGTCGGTGAGGTTTTTCCAAAACTGATATTCTTGGATTCATGAGGGGGCCAAAAATATTTCTGATCCCTTATATGGTGGATGCTTTGATTCAAGACACTCTTTCCTTCCTCAACAGCTTTCATTAATGCCTTTGGCTATCCAAGTGACCATTTCCTTTCCACTGATGTCCAGCTATTCCCCACGTTTTCTGAATTTGGTAATTAAATCTTTTTACTTTTTCATGCAATATTTTCTTGAGTTCCACATAATCTATTTTTTCCACCTGAAAACTCTGTTCCTGTTATTCTCTCCTTTGTCTCCCTCCATCTGCTGAGGAAAGAGAAGGAGAAAAGTTTGTACACTTTGTAGAGGAAGTAGAAGATTTTGATTGATGGTTTGTTTTACATTTTAATGCTGCTTCTCATTCTCGGTTGTCCAGAGAGCTCTTCTTGACATCCACTTTATCTGTAAGATTCCTACTAATTGATTAGTTTCATTATTGGTTAAAAAATGGCTGCAGATCCTGGGGAAAAAAAAATCCACATATTACTATGAAAAAGGAAAGATATCAAAATGCTAGTTTAACCTATAACTTTCATTATAATTCATTAGGCACATGGAAGACTAGAAAAATCCAAGTTGAAAAATCCACTCATATTTCAAATCATGAAAGTCTCTTGTTGGCTTGGGTTAATCAGAAATTATTATAATTGCAAACTGTTGTTATAAAAAATACCTGAAAATACTGAGTTTTATACAGATACACGCATATGCACACATACAAACCTATAAATATATGAATTTAGATTTTTTTAAATTTCACTCTTAAAAATGTTTCAGAAGTGGATTTACTCAATTTGTTTAATCTAATTTTAGAAAGGTGGGGACAGTAACAGACAGTAACAGTCCTATGCAAGTTTTAAAGCAGTGGTTCCCAAAGTGGGCGGTACCGCCCCCTGGGGGGCGGTGGGATGACTTAGGGGGGCGCTAAGAGGCAAGGGGGGCGGCAGGGGGGCGCTAAGCGGGCCAAGGGGGGCGGCAGGTGGTTCACCAAACTGGTCCTGTCCCTGCGCCCCCGCTGGCCATGTCCACCCAATCGGCCGCTCGCCGCTTTTCCCGCCACGCTTGTCCTGCCTTCCACCCATGCCGGCTCCACGGCACTTGGGGCTCCGAAGCAGCCCACTGGCTTCCCACCCGGCCACCTGCCTGCTCTCTTTGCGGATCAGCCCGGCCAACCGCCGGCGCCACTCTGGGAACTCGGCCCGCGGCGCCAGGTGGGAAGCCAGTGGGCTGCTTCGGAGCCCCAAGTCGAAAGGGGCAAGAGAAGGCACAATAGGCTGCGCTGCCCCGGCCCCGCTCAACCGCGCTTCTTCCAGCCCATCCGCCCCACGGGACAATGAGACAATCGGCCGCGCCTCCCCGCCTAACCTTCCTCGCCGGGCGCTGCTGCACCGGCGGCTCCGCCCTGCCCAGCTCCGCCCGCCGCCACTTCCCACGAACTTCCCAGGAGACAGCCGGAGCGAGGGGCGGGCAGGAGCACGTGGGCCCTCGCCAGCCCTGAGGCCGGTGGAGCTCCATAGGTGCGCAAAGGTCCTGGAGCAGAAGCCGGGAAGGCGAGAGGGGCGATGGCGGCAGCAACCGCGCTCCGGCAGCATCGCATCCCGAGCGCGGTCTCGGGGCGAGGAAGGCCCCTGCCAGCCTGGAGACCACGCTTCCGGATGGCACATGACACGGGACGTGACGCTGCCGGAGCGTGGTTGCCGCCGCCACCGCCCCTCTCGCCTTTCCGGCTTTGGCTCCAGGACCTTTGGAGCGCATTGGGGCGCATTGGGGCGTGCACCTATGGAGCTCCGCTGGCCTCAGGGTCCGCCGGGCTCTGGGCTGATGGGGGCCTTGGCAGGGCAGGCAGAAAGTGGAGAGCTGGCGGATGGGCGTGCCGGGCGGTCTCCGAGCCTCACCAGGAAGGTAAGCCTAGCGCCAGCTCTCCCGCCGTGAAAGAAAGAAAGATGTTAGGAAGGAGGAAAGACAGACAGAAAGAAAGGAAAGAAAGGAAAGGAAAGAAGGTAGGCAGGAAGGAAAGAAGGAAGGAAGGAAGGAAGACAGAAAGAGAAAGAAGAAAGAGAGAGAGAGAGAGAGAGAGAGAGAAAAAAAGAAAGAAAGAAAGAAAGAACGAAAGAAAGAAAGAAAGAAAAAAAGAAAGAAAACCAAGCTCAGAGAGCATCAATGATCCCACATCAAGACAGCTGTATATCTTCAAGGTTGAAAGCTAGTAGACCACTAAATAATACATGTAGTCCTTGACTTACAACCATTTGTTTAGTGACCATTTGAAGTTACAACGGCAACTAAAAAAGTGACTTACAAGTTTTTCACACTTACAACAGCATCACATGGACACGTGATCAAAAATTCGGGTGTTTGGCAACTGACTCATATTTATGACGGTCGCAGTGTCCCAAAGGGTCACATGATCACCTTTT
>QLTV01001803.1:48454-68721 GCA_003457575.1 Thermophis baileyi | reverse complement strand
TGGCATGAACAAAATGAATGAATAAAGGTTGTTTCTAAACCAGCAAAAAAAAAAAAAAAAAGCCACCCCAAAAAGTAAAGGTTACGTTTCTTTCCAGCAGAGCTCAGTTCCTAAATGATTCATGGACATATCAGTTTAGTTTTCCTGGCAACATATAGAAATGGTTTTTCATTTATATATTTTGCCACTTATTTCCCAAAGGACCTTATAACGGTAGCTCTTAAGATTGCTAGTAAGGTCCCTTCCAAGTCCTAGCCTGCTCTGACCTTGCTTGGTTTCTGAGTCCATCCGCAGCTTAGTATATAGAAGTCTATCACGTTGCCCCATTTTGACCATGCTTTGTTAGTTATTTTATTTATTTCAGGTAGGCTTTAATAATAAAAGTCGCAGCCGCTGTGCTGGGGCTGAGAGGGGCGGCGGCGCTGCTGCGGGAGGAAAGATCAATTTGGGGGTGGCAGGTAGGGCAGGGGATGGGGCGGGGCCACTAAAGGAGGGGAAATTTTCCTACCTTTTCCTGTAGGCGTGGCTTGGTGGGGGGTTATGTGAGTGGGCGTGAGTGACGTCAAGTTGGCCACGTCCACTCAGTCACATGACCATCAAACCACACCCACAAAATAAGCCACGCCCACAGAACCGGTAGTAAAAAAATTAGAACCCACCCCTGCACCCCACTGTGTTTTGTACCACTCTCAGTTTACAGTGTCAGCATATTGTCCCCAACTCTCAGTTTACAGTGTAGGCATATTGTCCGCAACAATCTGGGTCCTCATTTTACCGATCTCAGAATGATGGAAGGCTGAGTCAACCTCGAGGCCTGTCAGGATCAGATTCCAGGCTGTGGGCAGAGTCACCTGGCAATACCACATTCTAACCACTGAGCCAACAGGGCACCTGTCATTATTTTCTCACCTTTAGTTTTGCATCTATCTGTTCTTCCAGGTCAGATAGGATGAGCACGCTCCTGGCCCCTTGCTTTAAATATTGCCATCTGATAGGAGCTAGGAAGAGAGCCTCTTCAGTTGCAAACCATCCCCTCTGAAACACTCTTCCCCCTGACGTTTGGCAGGCCTTTATCCTCCTGGTCTTCCATAAAGCAAAGAAGAACTAGCTTTTCCCCTCAGCACTGGGTTAATAAGAAGAGAGGACTGCACATCAGAAGGTGAACTGAAACCAGGTTTTTGCTTTTATGCATTTGGTTTTAATACAGTCTTAAAGTTCATTATTGATTGGGAGCCGGCCAGAGATTGTTATAACATAGGTGGCTACATAAATATTTTAAATAAATCAGAGGAAGAAGAAATGAATGAATGAATGAATGAATGAATGAATGAATGAATGAATGAATCCGCTTAGGCTACCCAGGCTACCCATCTGCAAGATGCTTGAGGCAAATGAAGGTCTATACATTTGTTTATCAAATTTATAGGCTGTTAATCCTGAGGAGGTTAACTTCTCCAATTTAACTCCTTTTATTTAATTTAACTCCTGGCAAGGAGAAAGATTACAAGTTTTGAGAAAGAATAACACAAGAAATGAACATAATTAGTAATGTCTGGAGGCCTCGTTAACTTCTAAATTGAACAAAAGCAAGAATCATGTTTTTGGGATTCCTACACCATCCGAATAGCATCAACCTTCCTAGACGTGCCCTGTATTTGCAGGGCAAGTACATGTTAAATGTGGAGCCTATGCATTTTGCCATTTGCTATATATATGGGGCAGGGGTGGGATCTAACTTCCCTCGCTGCAGGTTCGCTTCCTCGTGGGCGCGCCCCACGGGCGCGCGTGCGGTTTGCCCGCACGCGGTGCCAAAAAATCCAAAAAAATCCCCCCCCCAAAAAGCAAAAACAAGATGGCGACGCATGCGCAGAAAAAATTTCAAAAAAATAAAATTAAAAAAAAAATTATAAAAAGATAGCGGCACCCACGGACCGGCACCGACCGAACCGGTTTGGTGACATCATTGTGATGTCACCAGCGGTTTGCTACCAGTTTGGGCGAATCGGTGCGAACTGGGAGGAACCCACCTCTGATATGGGGTTGATTAGTTTCTGTATTAAGATTTTATTGCTGTAAACCATGTGGAGTCTTCATACATTCAGCTGCCATATACATGCTAAGTAAAAATACATACATACAAGTTTATATCCCCCGGTATTATATGTGGAAATAACTCAAGGCAACAAACATACCTAATACAGATCCAAACTCGCTTTTTGTGGCCCAGCAATGGCAGTTCCCCTTGACTCTTTGAAAGACCGCACTGGGCCAAACTAAGGAAGCTCAGTTCTCCTCCCTCGTGTTTAATAAGAAGACATGCTTGACTAAGAAGAATCATGCAAAAAATTAAGTTATCACTTTCTTAGCTGGGCTTTCAATAAGAGACAAGAAACGAAATTGAAAATTACTCTAAAGAAATCAATTTTTTCCTGGTGTAGAATTTCTTCTGTCATAAGGGAGGAATTTTGTGTGAAACACTGTCCACAATCTGCCCATTTGAATGGTTACTCTCCTATGTGTAACCTTACATGATTTATAAGGCTAGACCTAAAACTGAAATCTTTCCCACAATCCGGACACTCATATGGTTTTTCTCCTGTGTGAGTCCTCTGGTGTTCCACCAGCTGGGAATTCCGGCAGAAACTTTTCCCACAATCCGGACACTCATGTGTTTTTTCTCCTGTGTGAGTCCTCTGGTGTTCCATAAGGGAGGAATTCCGACTGAACCTTTTCCCACAATCTGGACAGTCATACGGTTTTTCTCCTGTGTGAGTCCTCTGGTGTTCCACCAGCTGGAAATTCCAAAAGAAACTTTTCCCACAATACAGACACTCATATGGATTTTCTCCTGTGTGATTCCTCTGGTGTGTCACTAGGTTGGCATTCTGACTGAACCTTTTCCCACAATCCAGACACTCATATGGTTTCTCTCCTGTGTGAGTCCTCTGGTGTTCCACAAGCAGGAAATTCCGACAGAAACTTTTCCCACAATCCGGACACTCATATGGTTTTTCTCCTGTGTGATTCCTCTGGTGTCTCACGAGGTTGGCATTCTTTCTATGTATCTTTTCCCACAATCTGGACACTCATATGGTTTCTCTCCTGTGTGAGTCCTCTGGTGTTCCACCAGCTGGGAATTCCGACAGAAACATTTCCCACAATACAGACACTCATATGGTTTTTCTCCTGTGTGAGTCCTATTGTGTATCACCAGGGTGGAACTGTGACTGAACCTTTTCCCACAATCCGGACACTCATATGGTTTTTCTCCTGTGTGAGTCCTATTGTGTATCACCAGGGTGGAACTGTGACTGAACCTTTTCCCACAATCCGGACACTCATACGGTTTTTCTCCTGTGTGAGTCCTCTTGTGTCTCACCAAGTCGGAATTTCGATGGAAATCTTTCCCGCAATCAGGACATTTATATGGTTTCTCCCCAGTGTGAGTCCTCTTCTGTATCGCCAGATTGGTGTGCATGCTGAATCTTTTGTCACAATGGGAGCACTGGTAGTGTTTATCTTCGGTATGGGTCCTTCCACGAATCACAAGACCTGTTCCGAGTAAAGCTTCTGACGCAACCCAAACATCTGTATGGCTTTTCACAGACTGGTTCGCCTTATGCATCAATCACATGTCATCTGCAACCTGTGTTTTTCCCAATATAGGCAGTCGGTGGGGATTTTCCAACACTGATATTCTTGGATTCTTGAGGAGTTCAACAATGTTTCTGATCTCTTACCTGGTGGTTCTTTGATTCAAGCTACCTTTTCCTTCCACAAAGGCTTTCGTTAATGCCCACCAGTTTTGGCTATCCACGAAACCTTTTTCTTCCCACTGACTTACAGGTGTTCTTTACTGAGAAATTATCTTCCTTGACTTCTCATGTAGTGTTTCCTTGAGTTCCAGGCACTCTTATTTTTTTCCATCTGAAAGCTTTGTTCTCGTAATTCTCTCCATTGTCTCTCATCAGCTGAAGAAGGAGAAAAGTCTTTACACTTTGTGGAGGAAGTGGAAGATTTTGATTGATGGTTTGCTTTAAATTTTAAAACTGTTTCTCATTCTGTTGTCCAGAGTGCTCTTCCAGGCATTCTCTTTGTCTGTAAGATTCATGTTAATGAGTTAGTTTCATTATTGTTCAAAAATGACTGCATGATATGTGAAAGCAGCAGAAATACCCCATATGTTATCAGGGGAAAACAAACATCAAAATTCTAATTTGATCTCTAACATTAATTATGATTCATTCGGCATGTAGAAGGCTAGCCGATCCAAATATCAACTCAATCTCAAAATTCTCCATTTGGCTTGAGTAAATCACACATACAGTGCTTTCAGAAAATATTCAAAATATTCTGATCGCCTTCACTTCTATCAGTTTTGTTACGCTGTTGCCCTATTCTACAGTTGTTAAAATTCATTTTTTCTCATAAATCTCCACTCATAATGACAAAGTGAAAACAGAATTTTAGAAATGTCTGTAAATTTATTAAAAAGAAAAAACCTGAAATACCACGTTAGTCTAATTATTCAGACGCTTCACTCAGTACTTTGTTGAAGCACCTTTGGCAGCAATTACAGCCTCGAGGTTTTTTGGGTATGACATGAGAAGCTTTGCACACCTGGATTGGGGGACTTTCTGCCATTCTTCCTTGCAAGTCCTCTCCAGCTCAGTCAGGTTGGATGGCAACCGTAGGTGGACAACCATTTTCAGGTCCCTCCAGAAATGTTCAATAGGGTTCAAATCAGGGGTGGGTTCCACTTACCTTTCCCACCGGTTCGCATCGTAACGTTTTTCTCGCTCCGCTCGCGTGTGCGCGTGCGTTCCCTCATGCAATTTTGCTTCCGCACATGCTCAGTAGCTGCAATCAGCCCGAAACACAGCTGAGGAGCTGATCAGCTGTGCTTCGGGCGAAGGAATAAAGGTCAGTATAAACCCGGGGGCGGTCGGGAGGGCCCTTTTTCAAGCAGCAGAAGAGGAAAAACCTTCCAAACAGTAAAAAAAAATCGCAAAAAAATCACAAAAAAAATGGCGGTGCCCACGGACCGGCACCGGCCGATCCACTTCAGTGACGTCACCAGCGGGTCGCTCCAGTTCGGGCGATCCGGTCCAAACCGGGAGGAACCCACCCCTGGTTCAAATCAGGGCTCTTGCTAGGCCACTGTAGGACATTCACAGAGTTGTCCCTAAGCCACTCATGTGTTGTCTTGGCTGTGGCTGTGACCCAGAGATCCTCTGTGGAGATAAGACAAAGTTCCAGAAGGACAATCATCACTGCAGCCCTTCACCGATCTCGGCATTATGGCAGAGTGGCTAGGTGGAAGCCTCTCCTTGGTGCAAAACTCATGAAAACCTGCTTGGAGTTGCACCTGAAGGAGTCTCGGACTGTGAGGAACAAGATTTTCTAGTCTGATGAAACCAAGATTGAACTGTTTGGCCTCAATTCTATGGTAAATGTTACGTCTGGAGGAAACCAGGCACTTCTCATCACCTGCCCAATGTCATCCCAACAGTGAAGCATGGTGGTGGCAGAATCATGCTGTGGGGGTGTTTTCCAGTAGCAGCAGGGATGGGGAGACTGGTCAGGGTTGAGGGAAAGCTAAACGGAGCAAAGTACAGGGATATCCTCAATGAAAACCTGTTCCACAGCGCTCAGGACCTCAGACTGGGCCGAAGATTCACTTTCCAAGATGACAACAATCCTAAGCACACAGCCAAGGCAACACAGGAGTGGCTTAGGGACAACTCTGTGAATGTCCTAGAGTGGCCTAGACGGAGCCCTGACTTGAACCCTATTCATGGTCTCTGAAGGGACCTGAAAATGGTTTCCTACCGATAGTCGCCATCCAACCTGACTGAGCTTGAGAGGATTTGCAAGGAAGAATGGCAGAAAATTCCCCAATCCAGGTGCACAAAGCTTATCGCCTCATAGCCAAAAAGACTTGAGGCTGTAATCACTGCCAAAGGTGCTTCAACAAAGTACTGAGTGAAGGGTCTGAATACTTATGCCAATGTGATACTTCAGGTTTTTAATACTTTTACAGACATTTCTAAAATTCTGTTTCAACTTTGTCATTATTGATGTAGATGAATGAGAAAAAATGAATTTCAACAACTGTAGAATTGGTCAACAGTGTAACAAAAGTGATAGAAGTGAAGGGGGTCTGAATACTTTCTGAATTCACTGAATATGTGTTCCCATTCACACAGAAATACACTCCTAAGAATTTATTTATGTAAACAATTATGTGTATTTCAATCTGCAAAATGCCCCAGAAGTGGATTCATTTAATTATTTTGATCTAATTTTAGAGACGTGCGGACATTAACGGAGGAAATGGTGTCCAAATCCTAGGCAAGATTTAAAGCATTCGTTTTGCCCATGAAACTCCTCGCTTGCCAGGAAAGCAACATGTCAATAAAATCACAAGGAATGAAATGTTAGGTGAAGGTGAGGGAGATGGGTGGTTAAGAAATATGAAAATTACATAAAGATTTCTTTAAATGTCCCAAATCTCCCAAATCTTCCAGCAGAAAATCACAGGCAGCTCTTTTAAATCATGCAGCAAAAGGAGAAAAACATTTCGGGAGAGAAAGAATATGAAGGAACAGCCGCCATGTTTCAGTTTTGTTCCTTTCGCTGCTTTCAGGCCGTGGAGGAACCCAAACGGTCCGACTTTGCTCCCGGCTTCTCCTCCGACCTGCCCGCCACTCACCTTCCAGGAGCCGCTTCGACCCTTCAAACAGCACAAGAGGCTCCGCCAACACCATTATCCTCCCCTAGATCAACCGGAAGAGGAAGTTCCTGTCCTCCTTTCTTCACATCCACTCTAGCAATCTATTCCTTCCATTCGTTCCAGCTCGGCCTCTCTCCCTCCGGTATAATGTCAATAGTAGCGACGCCGCTGCTGTACTCTATTCACTCCTTTCTGGGGGCGAGTGTTGCTTCTTTGTACAGCGCCATCTAGCGACATAAGGTTGAAAATCATCCTCGTCCTATCTACCCTGAAGCGTTTGCGAGGGGTTTTCATTGATTCCGTGCTTCCTTCTGTGCCATCAAGTCGTATTTGACTCCCACCGAGCACAGGAATAGCTTTCGTCCATGACGATCTATCCTATACCTTTTCTTTCAGGTCTCCCAAGAGTTCACTCACTGTCCCTCTTTCTCCAACTAAACCAAAGGAAAGTGCACCTCTCTCGGGGGCTGGTGAAGATTCTTCCATCCAGTTTTCAGTCTGGGCGGATGGGTGCAGGAGAACCCCTCGAAACCTGCCTTGGCAAATGGTTGAAGCTGTAATAGTTAAGCTGTTGAATGGAAGGCTCTAGCCCTGGTCTGTCCTTTGGGGTCTAGTAGGATCATTGTCACTGCAACTGGGCCAGGAGCTTCTTTTGCAGGAACTAAACCAAGGGAAAGCATCCGTGGGGGGAACACAGTGTGCCATCAGACAACAAGAAAGCGGAGCTCCCTTGTGGATCAGTGAAGACTATTGCAGGCAGTTCTTAGTCTTGGGGGTGCAGGATAACTCCCCAAAACTATCTTTGCGACTGAGGGAAGCTTGAAGAGTGAAGCCTGAGCCTACTTACCTTCACAAGATTAGGCAGGTGCTGCATCATAAAAGTTGATAAAGGTCTTGTTTGTATGTGCAGCCTTAAACGATTGCCAGCTTCATATCCCTTTAATAGAAGAATGAAATACGGGATGAAACCTTGAAGTGCCCACCCACGTTGCTTCCAAACCCATCTAGATAGGAGATATTATTTTTCCAACTGCATTCTTGCATCTAGAACTGCCAGGATCACCCTCTGCAAGCAACATGGTTTAACACCTTCTTCCAGGTCAGATAGGATGGGCACGCGCCTGGCCCCTTGCCTTAAATATTGCCATCTGATAGGCGCTAGGAAGTGTGCCTTGTCTGTTGCAGCTCCTGCCCTATGACATACTGTTTACCCTGAAGTTTGGCAAGTCTTTATCCCCCTGGTCTTCCATAAAGCAAAGAAGAACTAGCTTTTTCCCTCAGCACTGGGGTAAGAGGGGACTGCACATCAGGTGGTGAATTGAAACCAGGTTTTTATTTTTATGCATTTGGTTTTAATACAGTTTTAAAGTTAATTATTGATTGGGAGCTGGGCAGAGTTTGTTATAACATGGTGGCTACATAAATATGTTAAACAAATCAGAGGAAGAAGAAATGAATTAATGAATCCACTGAGGCTACTCACCTGCAAGTTGCTTGAAGCAAATGAAGGCCTATGTATTTATTTCTCAGTAATGGATTGTCTATTACTGTTCTGTCCATGTAACATCTTTGTGATGCGAGCTGCACTGGATTCATTTCTTTAAGGTGCAATTGAAAATGTTAGTCATGATTTAAATATGATCATTTATTATAGCAATAGGACTTAGACTTATATACCACCCCACAGTGCTTTATACCACTCTCAGTTTACAGTGTCAGCATATTTCCCCCAACAATCTGGGTCCTCACTTTACCGATCTCAGAAGGATGGAAGGCTGAGTCAACCTCGAGCGCCCTCAGGATTGAATTACAGGCTGTGGACAGTCAGCCCGCAATACCGCATTATAACCACTGAGCCACCAGGGCACCTGTCATTATTGCCCCACCTTTATTATTTTTGCATCCATCTGTTCTATCAGGTCAGATAGGGTGGGCATACTCTTAGTCCCTTGCCTTAAATATTGTCATCTGATAGGAGCTAGGAAGTGTGCCTTGTCTGTTGCAGCTCCTGCCCTATGACATACTGTTTACCCTGAAGTTTGGCAAGTCTTTATCCCCCTGGTCTTCCATAAAGCAAAGAAGAACTAGCTTTTTCCCTCAGCACTGGGGTAAGAGGGGACTGCACATCAGGTGGTGAATTGAAACCAGGTTTTTATTTTTATGCATTTGGTTTTAATACAGTTTTAAAGTTAATTATTGATTGGGAGCTGGGCAGAGTTTGTTATAACATGGTGGCTACATAAATATGTTAAACAAATCAGAGGAAGAAGAAATGAATTAATGAATCCACTGAGGCTACTCACCTGCAAGTTGCTTGAAGCAAATGAAGGCCTATGTATTTATTTATCAAATTTATAGGCTGTTAAACCTGAGGTGGTTAACTTCTCCAATTTAACTCATTGCAAGGAGAAAGATTACCAGTTTTGAGGAAGAATAGCACACAAAATGAATGTAATTAGTAAGGCCTGGAGACCTCATTAACTTCTAAATTGAACAAAAGCAAGTATTGTCTTTTTGGGATGCCTCGACCATCAGAATGACATAAACCTTGCTAGACATGCCCTGTTTTTGCAGGGCAAGTACATGTTAAATGTGGAGCCTTTGAATTTTGCCATTTGCTATATATATTGGGTTGATTAGTTTCTGTATCAAGGTTTTATTGAAGTAAACCGTGTGGGGACAATGAGTTGGGCTGCCATATACATGGTAAGTAAACATACATACATACATACCGTGTTTTCCTGAAAATAAGCCCTACCCCCAAAATAAGCCCAAGTGAAGGGATGAGCGTGGCCAGCAAAGGAGGTGGCAAGCGTGCAGGGGCCAACTGTGTCCCGCAGTAGCCGCAGCTCACACAGCACAAGTGAGTTGATTACCTGTCCAAGCAGTAGGTGGAGGCAGAGCAGGGAAGAGGCACGTGATCTGGACACACTGCATGGGCTGTGGGAAAGCCAAGAGTCAGCTGGCCAAGGGAGGCTCTTCTCATGTGGCACCGGCAACAGATGGAAGCGGAGGCATGGTGGGGCAGGCAGGCGATCCGGTCGCGACTCGTGGGCCACAGGAAAGCCGTGAGTCAGTGGGCTGGAGTGGGTAGACGGCCGCAAGAGGCTCATTTTCATTTCTCTTGCCTTGCCTGCGGCCCATGTAGTGTGTCAGGATCACCTGCCTTCCACCCTGCACCTCGGCATTCATAGTATAGTATAGCCTTTATTGTCATTGTACATCATGTATACGTCTGCTGCTTGGACAGGGAATCAACTCACCTGCACTGCACGGGTTGCCAACCAAGGAACCGGCGGGCTGCAGCTGCTGCCGGATTCCATTGGTCCCTGCGTGCTTGCCACCTGTTATACACGCAACAGGGTGGGGTGTCCAGGGGAGCTGATCACCCTGAAATGGTGTTTTCCCAAAAATAAGCCCTAGTGCTTATTTTGGAGCCCCCCAAAATATAAGACCAGGTCTTATTTTTGGTGAAACACGGTACATGTTTATATCCCCCTATATTATATGTAGAAATTACTCAAGGCAGCAAAAGTACCTAATAGAGATCCAAACTCGCTTTCTCTGGCCCAGCAATGGCAGTTCCCTTTGACTCCGCGAAATCCGAATAAATCTCTACTAATAATGACAAAGTAAAAATAGAATTTTAGAAATGTCTGTAAATTTATTAAGAAGAAAAAACCTGAAATATCAGATTGGCATCAGTATTCAGAACCTTCACTCAGTACTTTGTTGAAGCACCTTTGGCAGCAATTACAGCCTCGAGGTTTTTTGGGTATGACATGAGAAGCTTTGCACACCTGGATTGGGGGATTTTCTGCCATTCTTCCTTGCAAGTCCTCTCAAGTTCAGTCAGGTTGGATGGCAACCATAGGTGGACAGCCATTTTCAGGTCCCTCCAGAAAGTTCAATAGGGTTCAAATCAGGGCTCTTGCTAGGCCACTGTAGGACATTCACAGAGTTCTCCCTAAGCCACTCATGTGTTGTCTTGGCTGTGGCTGAGCTCCAGAGATCCTGTGTGGAGATGGGAGAAAGTTCCAGAAGGACAATCATCACTGCAGCCCTCCACCGATCTGGGCTTTATGGCAGAGTGGCTAGGCAAAAGCCTCTCCTCGGTGCAAAACACATGAAAACCCGCTTGGAGTTGCACCTGAAGGAGTCTCGGACTGTGAGGAACAAGATTTTCTAGTCTGATGAAATCAAGTTTGAACTGTATGACCTCAATTCTATGGTAAATGTTATGTCTGGAGCAGTGGTGGAATTCAATTTTTTTTACTACCGGTTCAGTGGGAGTGGCTTGGTGGGCATGGCAGCGGAAGGATACTGCAAAATCTCCATTCCCACCCCATTCTGGGGCCAGCCAGAGGTGGTATTTGCTGGTTCTCCGAATGACTCAAAAATTTCCGCTACCGGTTCTCCAGAACCTGTAAGAACCTGCTGAATAGCACCTCTGGTCTGGAGGAAACCAAGCACTTCTCATCACCTGCCCAATGTCATCCCAACAGTGAAGCATGGTGGTGGCAGAATCATGCTGTGGGGTGTTTTTCAGCAGCAGGGATGGGGAGACTGGTCAGGTTGAGGGAAAGCTGAACGGAGCAAAGTACAGGGATATCCTCAATGAAAACCTGTTCCACAGCGCTCAGGACCTCAGACTGGGCCAAAGATTCACTTTCCAAGATGACAACAATCCTAAGCACACAGCCAAGACAACACAGGAGTGGCTTAGGGACAACTCTGTGAATGTCCTAGAGTGGCCTAGACCGAGCCCTGACTTGAACCCTATTCAACATCTCTGAAGGGACCTGAAAATGGCTGCCCACTGATAGTCGCCATCCAACCTGACTGAGCTTGAGAGGATTTTCAAGGAAGAATGGCAGAAAATTCCCCAATCCAGGTGCACAAAGCTTATCGCCTCATAGCCAAAATGACTTGAGGCTGTAATCACTGCCAAAGGTGCTTCAACAAAGTACAAAGTAGGGACAACTCTGTGAATGTCCTAGAGTGGCCCAGCCAGAACCCTGACTTGAACCCTATTGAACATTTCTGTATGTTGTCTTTGTTTTTACGTTCTTCATCTTTCTTATAGAATTTCTTATAGAATTCATAGCCACATTTTTCTTCCCTTCATTCTGATATACAATCTCTCCCTCTTCATTGTATAGTTTACTAATCCTTCTTTTGTCCTTATGTTTCTTTAGTCTGTAAGCCAACCATCTCCCCGGTTTATTTGCATTTTCAAAGAAATTTTGCTTAGTACGTTTTATTTCCTGTGCCAATTCTTCCTTTTCAATGGTGTTCATCTTATGTTTAATTAGGTCTATTTGTTGCTTCAAGTCACGTCTTTGTGATTCATTTTGTAGTTTTATCTCAGCTCTACTGAGTTCTTCTTCTAAGTTTCTTTGCTGCTGTAATTTGATTTTATTTTCCCTGGCCATATAGGCAATTGCAACACCTCTCATGTAAGCTTTGGCTGTGTCCCATAAATTTTGGCAATTTGTATCTTCCTTTTTTGTTCATCTGAAAAAACCAGACCCATTTGGTTTTCCATTTTCAATTTAAATTCTTTATGTTTTAAAATTGCTCTTTTCAGAGTCCACCTCCTTATTTTCTTTTGACCTCTCCATCTAATTCTGACTGGGTTGTGGTCTGCCCAAGAGTTCCTGTCAATTGTAATGTCTTCCACTTCTGAATTTAAATCTACTGACAGCCACGCCATATAGATTCTGGACCATGATAGATGTCGACCCGAATAATAGGTATATTGCTTTTTTCCTATATTTCTCTCCCTCCAGCTATCTTGAATATTCAACTCCTCCGCCATTTTAAGGAAGGTACTAGTTAGCGTTCTTCTAATTCCTTTTCTAATCTTATCACTTTTGTAATCTAAATGTCTATTCGCAATTGCATTAAAATCTCCCATTATACAGATACTGTCATATTCAAACTCGCCAATGATACTACGTAGTTTTTTATAAAATTGTTAATGCCCCTCATTCGGGGCATAAATTCCCACAAGGGCTATTTTTATCTTATTCAATATTACTTCTATTATTAGAATTCTGTTGTGGCCCACCGGTGACCTGTGCAGCTGGTTGTGGACTCCGACAGCAAAGAGGCTGTTTTGGCATGGCACCAGCAGCCCGTGCAGCTGGTACCTGAGTCGGACAGTGAGGAGATTGGTGTGGATTCGGTGCCAGAGGCAGAGATGCAGCCAGGGCCTTCAGAACATCCAGAGGCTCCTATCACTGACGAGGAAGAAGAGGAGGAGCCTATTCTGAATGCACGGGCACGCAGAGCTGCCAAGAGGCAAGAATGGTTACTCAGGAGGAGGTCTCCTCGGGAGTAAGGCTTTGGGCTACTTGGCCACGCCCTTAGCCTATTTAAGTCATGACCACATGCAATCACATTGCAGGAAACAACGTTCATGATTAATTATTGTGTTTTGCATCCAGTCAAGTCTGTTCCGCCTTGTTCTAGCTTGTGACTTTTTCCTGCACATTTATTTCTGGGAGTTTTGCCAACTACCGTAAGCACTGCGCTTATCTGCAAGCTTGTTTCTTCAATTGAGACAATTATCTCTTGAACTCTTTGCTGGCTGTTAACGAAGACTGCTTTAAATGTATGTTAAAATGGCTAAGACGTTAATTAGTAGACCTTCAATAGTAAAACAAAAGTGTGTTTGACGTTTGTGTGTGTTGCATTCTTGGTGGTTGGTACCGTGTTTCCCCGATAATAGGACATGTCCTGAAAATAAGGCCAAGGCTAATTTTTGGGGTGGGCGTAAATATATGCCCTCCCCTGAAAATAAGCCCTATGAAGGGGTGGGCGTGGCCAGCACAGGAGGCAGCCCTTCCCTTCTCTGGTCACCTCAGGGCTTCTCGGCCCCTTAATTGGATTAGCTGAGCCGCTCCGGCCGCCATTCACAAAACAGCTGATTCGTGGGTGCTGCTCAGGCTGCCCTCCAGCAAGTGCGGCTGCTTTTGCAGCCAATTGCTGCTGCAAAAGAAGCCAGAGGCCAAGCGATGCACCCCACATGCCTCGCGCCCTCCTTAACTAACGGTGAGAGTCACAGCAGGCAATTCCGTCCATAGAACAGGAAAGGAAGGCATGTAAATTCATACACCTGGGACATCGGAAGAAGCCCTGTGAGGAGATGCCGCTGCCGATGTGCAGGAAATATCCCCCCCCACCTGCAGATCGTCCTTTCAAAGAGGAGTTTCACCAGGACAAAGAGGTGGCTGGAAGCAGCGTTTGCATCGGGTTGGGCTTGAACGGCTTGAAAATGGGGAGGGGGGATTTTCCTGCCTCTCACCCTGTTCTGAAGCTCAGCACAGACTGAGAACAGGATAAGAGGCAAAATCCTCCCCTTTTCCCATTTTCAAGCCGTTGCAAAAATGTCCCATTCCGAGCCTTCAATATGCTGAAGGCTCAGAATGGGACGTTTTTGCAATGGCTTGAAAATGGGGAGGGGAGATTTCCCTGCCTCTCACCCTGTTCTGAAGCTCAGCACAGACTGGGAACAGGGTGAGAGGCAGGACAATCCCCCCTCCCTTAAATCCCGGACGGGGGGGGCCTTGTTAAGAACAGACCTGGCATTAAGCAGCAGCAGCCTGAGGCCAGGGCCCTGACATCCCAAGTCACCAGGAATACGAGACGAGCCCAGTGAATCAGAACCAGAGGGGCCGGAACAAGGAATTGCTTTGAGACAGCGAGTCCTAGTTCCCTGAGAGTGGCCTACCCCTCGGCTCCCGCCATATCTACCTCTCCCAGTCATAACCGCAATACTCCGGCTCTCCAACACCCCAGAGATCCCCTCCCCCACCCCAACGGCCCCCTTCCTCCCCGACAGGCAAGGCACCACCCTCACACCAAACCGGGGGCCCCCATATCTGAGCCCCCATCTGCTTCTGTTTCCACACTCAGCAGAGGAGGCTCTATTCCTTGCCCCCGCCTCCCTCATTCTCCCCAATTCAGCCACTCCAAACCCACTCCTTCCATCCAAACCACCCCAAACCCTATTCATATTGCACTGTTGAGTCATATTCAGTTTGTCGGTTACATTTCCAAGATCTTTTTTCCGTAAGTTAAAACCGGATGATAAATTTTTGTTGTAAATGGAACCCTAGATGACTTAAAGGGTAGTCTGTAAGAAAATGAATTGTCCCGCAGTTCTCTGTGCAAAGGATCCTCAAGCAAAGCCTGATTGAAGGCAATGTCATGCTGACTAAGGAAATGGAGTTTATCCCTTCGGTGGAAAATGGCCAGTCCTTCGTGCTGCCTCTCTTCAATCCGGAACAGGCCCTCCAGGCCCCTCCAGGCCGAAGGCGTCAGGCGCAGGCCCCAGGTTAACCACAAAGACCTCCTGCAGGCAAATGGTGTTGGCGTTGTAGCCGGCCAGTTCTTTTTCGAGTAAATTTTGCCGGTAATCGAGCTCCAGCGAGTAGGGAGCACAATATAGATAAAGGACGGTCCGCGAGTCGTTTACACTTATAAACTGCTCAGACAGTTGTGGCCTGAGGACATAACAAACAAGCTTCCTCCTCCACCTCAGGAAGCTGTCTCTTTCGGCCTGGTTCAATGCTGCAGGGTTTGTTCGTCCCATGGCGGCCTTCTGGGGATACGCAGGACCCGCTCCTCCTCCTCCACCGCCGCCTCCTCCTGTGGCAGGCCAGCTTCCTCCGCAGCTGGGGAACAGACACACGTTCAGCTTCTCTGCAGCGAACGCGGCGCCCGCCAGCTCCGCCCTGATACCTTGACTGAGAAGAAAGAAGCAGAGCAGAGCCAAATCCGCCTGGGAAGCTTTCATTCTTCGGCTATGATAAGGTACTTTGATGAATCAGCAAAGCTGCCATCTAAAGCAGTGGTTCCCAAAGTGGGCAGTACCGCCCCCTGGGGGGCGATGGGATGACTTAGGGGGCGCTAAGAGGCAAGGGTGGTGGCAGGGGGGCGCTAATAGGGGCAAGGGGGCGGCAGGTGGTTCACCAAATCGGTCTTGTCCCTGCGCCCCCGCTGCCCATGTCCACCCAATCGCCCGCTCGCCACTTTTCCCGCCACGCTTTTCCTGCCTTTCACCCATGCCGGCTCCGCGGCACTTTGTGGCTCCAAAGCAGCCCACTGGCTTCTCAATTGGCCACCTGCCTGCTCTCTTTGCAAATCAGCCCAGCCGACCGCCGGCGCCACTCTGGGAACTTGGACTGCGGTGCCGGGTTGGAAGTCAGTGGGCTGCTTCAGAGCCCCAAGTCCCGCAGAGCTGGCACGGGAGGCACGGGTGGAAGGCGGCCTTTTCTACAGCATCCCTCTTCAGATCGCCCTGCAGGGCTCTGCCTTTGCAGAAATGGGGCGGGCGGTTTTACGGAGGATTGGTGGGGGGGATGCGCGGCTCTCCGGGATGGAGAGCAGGGCAAGAGAAGGCACAATAGGCTGCGCTACCCCGGCCCCGCTCAACCACGCTTCTTCCAGCCCATCCGCCCCACGGGACGAGACAATTGGCCGCGCCTCCCCGCCTAGCCTTCCTCGCTGGGCGCTGCTGCACCGGCAGCTCCGCCCTGCCCAGCTCTACCTGCCACTTCCCATGAACTTCCCAGGAGACGGCCAGAGTTAGGGGTGGGCGGGAGCGCGTGGGCCCGGCCGGCGCTAGGCTTACCTTCCTGGCGAGGCTCGGAGACCGCCCGGCACGCCCATCAGCCGGCTATCCACTTTCTGCCTGCCCCGCCAAGGCCCCCGCCAGCCCTGAGGCTGGCAGAGCTCCATAGGTGCGCAAAGGTCCCGGAGCCGAAGCCGGGAAGGTGAGAGGGGCGACGGCGACAGCAACAAAATTCATGATTCCTCTAAACAGATCAAATTTATCCTCATGTGGAATTTATTCTGTTGGTAAGGGAGGAATTTTGTGCAAAACACTTCCAACAAACTGGGCCTTTGAATGGTTACTCCCCTATGTGTAACCTTACATGATTTATAAGGCTAGACCTACATCTGAAATCTTTCCCACAATCTGGACACTCATACGGTTTTTCTCCTGTGTGTGTCCTCTTGTGTTTCATCAAGTCGGAATTTTTATGGAAACCTTTCCCGCAATCAGGACACTTATATGGTTTCTCTCCTGTGTGAATCCTCTGATGCACCACAAGGCTGGAATTCAGACTGAAACTTTTCTTACAATCCAGACACTCAAATGGTTTTTCTCCTGTGTGAATCCTCTTGTGTATCACCAAGTCGAAATTACGATGGAAACCTTTCCCGCAATCAGGACACTTATATGGTTTCTCTCCTGTGTGAATCCTCTGGTGAATCACCAGGTAGTAATTGTCACTGAAACTTTTCCCACAATCCAGACACTCATATGGTTTTTCTCCAGTGTGAGTCTTCTTGTGTTTTACCAGCTTGGAATTTTCCTTGAAACTTTTCCCACAATCCTGACACTCATATGGTTTCTCTCCCGTGTGAATCCTCTGGTGTTCCACAAGGCTGGAATTCCGACTGAAACTTTTCCCACATTCCGGGCACTCATATGGTTTTTCTCCTGTGTGAGTCCTCTGGTGTACCACCAGGTCGGAATTGCAACTAAAACCTTTCCCACAATCTGAACAATAGTGTTTCTCTCCTGTGTGCGTCGTCTGGTGTTTCACCAGGTGGGATTTGTGATTGAAACTTTTCCCACAATCCAGACACTCATATGGTTTTTCTCCAGTGTGAATCCTCTGGTGTACCAACAGGTTCCAATTCTTACTGAAACTTTTCCCACAGTAAAGACATTCATATGGTTTCTCTCCTGTGTGAGTCCTCTGATGTTTCACCAGCTCTGAATTCTGACTAAACTTTTTCCCACAATCCAGACACTCATACGGTTTCTCTGCTGTGGGAGTTCCCTTGTGTATCCTCACTGTAGAATTCTGACTGAACATTTTGTCATAATCTGGACACTCATATGGTTTCTCTCTCTGGAGAATAACCAGGTCAGAATTCCAAGTAAAACTTTTCGCACAATCCGGACATTCAAAGAGGTTTTCTCCACTGTGAGTCGTCTTGTGCCTCACCAAATTCGTTTACATGCTAAATCTTTTGTCACATTGGGAGCACTGGTAGAGCTGTTCCTCCTGCATTGGCTGTTCCATAAATCATAGGAATCCTGTTCTGAGTAATGCTTTTGCCACAGGAAAGAGAAGGAGAAAAGTTTGTACACTTTGTAGAGGAAGTAGAAGATTTTGATTGATGGTTTGTTTTACATTTTAATGCTGCTTCTCATTCTCGGTTGTCCAGAGAGCTCTTCTTGACATCCACTTTGTCTGTAAGATTCCTATTAATTGATTAGTTTCATTATTGGTTAAAAAATGGCTGCAGATCCTGGGAAAACAGCAAAAAAATCCACATATTACTATGAAAAAGGAAAGATATCAAAATGCTAGTTTAACCTATAACTTTCATTATAATTCATTAGGCACATGGAAGACTAGAAAAATCCAAGTTGAAAAATCCACTCATATTTCAAATCATGAAAGTCTCTTGTTGGCTTGGGTTAATCAGAAATTATTAAAATTGCAAACTGTTGTTATAAAAAAATACCTGAAAATACTGAGTTTTATACAGATACATGCATATGCACACATACAAACCTATAAATATATGAATTTAGAATTTTTTTTTATATTTTACTCTTAAAAATGTTTCAGAAGTGGATCTACTCAATTGGTTTGATCTTATTTTAGAAAAGTGGGGACAGTAACAGACGAAATGTGCCCAAGTCCTATGCAAGTTTTAAAGCATCCGTTTTGCCCATGAAACTCCTCGCTTGCCAGGAAAGCAACATGTCAATAACATCACAAGGCATAAAGTGTTCCGGGAAGCCCGAGGGAGATAAGAAATATGGTGGTGGGGGATACTTTTTAAATATCCCAAATCTCCCAGTGGTAAAATCACAGGCAGCAATTTTAGATCGTGCAGCCCGAGGAATAAAATTTGGCGACCGAAAGAATATACAGCCGGAGCCCACGTTTCAGCCTTGTCCCTGCGCTGCTTCTACGCCGTGGAGGAAAGCAAAGGGCCCGACTTGCTCCCGGCTTTTCCTCCGACCCGCCCTCCACTCACCTCCCAGGAGCCGCTTCCACCCTTCAAACAGCACAAGAGGCTCCGCCGGCAGGGAGAGGAAGTTCCTCTGCCCTCCTCCACGTCCTCTCTAGCAAGTCCAATCCTCTATCGTTTCCACTTGCTCCATCTCCGCCTCTACCCCTCCAGTACACGAGCAATGCCGCTATTGTACTGTATTCACTGCTTTTTAGGCAGGAGCGTCGCTCATTTCTAGAGCGCCATCTAGTGACATAAGGCTGAAAAAGACTCTCCTTCTATTTTCACCCTAAAGCGCTTGCAAGATGTTTTCATTGATTCCCTGGAACTGCCAGGGTTGCCCTCACTAAGCAAGGTGGTTTAACATCCACGTGAAACCGCTAGGGGAGGCCATCCATCCTGTGATATTCAATGAGGTACAGGTAGTGCTCGATTTACTTCACTTAGTGACCATTTGAATTTACAGCCGCATTGAAAAAAGGGACATGACCATTTTTCACAGTCAAAGACCACTGCAGCATGCCCATGGTCCTACAGTATGTTCAAAATGGAGATGCTTGGCAAGTGGGAGGCCTTGTACATGGGTCACTCATGCCTTCGTCACATCCTGTTTGCATCACTGCACAGGACCACCCAGAAACTTCAACTGGTCCAGAACACAGCAGCGCACACAGTAATGGGAGTCCCTAGATTTTCGCCTTGGTTGTGCGAGCTCCACTGGATTCGTTTCTCTGCAAGTGTAACTGAAGATGCTGGTCATGAACTATAAAGTTATTTATTATAGCAATAGCGCTTAGAATTATATACCACCCACGGTGGTACGCATGGCACAGTTACAGCACTTTCGGTTTATTGTCCCCAACAATTTGGCTCATTTTACCAATCTCAGAAGGACGGAAGGCTGAATCAACCTTGAGCCCCGCCAGGATCGAAATCCAGGCTGTGGGCAGAGAAAGCTGGCAATACCATATTCTAACCACTGAGCCACCAGGGCACCTGTCGCTATTTTCCCACCTTTATTAGTTTTGCATCCATCTTTTTTAAAAATATAATTTTTATTAAACATTTTCAACAAAAGTAAGGTTCTACATTTAGGCAAGAAAAACAAAATGCACAGGTACAGTATATGTGGTACCTTGCTCACTGGTAGTAACTATAAGAGGGATCTTGGGGTCCTAATGGACAACCATTTAAATATGAGCCAGCAGTGTGCAGCAGCTGCCAAAAAAGCCAACACAGTTCTAGGCTGCATTAACAGAGGGATAGAATCAGAATCACGTGAAGTGTTAATACCACTTTATAAGGCCTTGGTAAGGCCACGCTTGGAATACTGCATTCAGTTTTGGTCGCCATGATGTAAAAAGGATGTTGAGACTCTAGAAAGAGTGCAGAGAAGAGCAACAAAGATGATTAGGGGACTGGGGGCTAAAACATATGAAGAACGGTTGCAGGAACTGGGTATGTCTAGTTTAAT
>QLTV01001803.1:16880-27045 GCA_003457575.1 Thermophis baileyi | reverse complement strand
AACAATAACACAATATCTAGAAAAGGCCGCATTATCTAAAATACCAGAAACAGTGAAAGCGATGTTAAATGAAAGAATAACGATGATGGAATTAACAGAAGCAATTAAAAGGCAAAAAAACAATAAAACACCTGGACCAGATGGGCTCCCGGCAGAACTTTATAAATATCTACAAGATGTTTGTTGAGGCTTGTCAATGTTGGATGTCTATAATGATGTGTTGTTAAGGGCCAATCTCCCTAAAACATGGGCAGAAGCAAATATTACTTTAATACCAAAAGAAGGTTCAGATTTACAGCAGATAAAAAACTATACACCAATATCATTATTAAATATAGATTATAAAATATGCGCCTCAATAGTAGCAGAGAGACTAAAAAGATTCCTCAATGAATTTATACACCCGGTTCAGAACGGTTTCTTACGTAAAAGACAAATTAAAAATAATATGAGAATCATCTTGAATACATTGGAATACTATGAAGTACACTCTGAAAAGCAGGTAGTGCTGATCTTCTTAGATGCACAAAAAGCCTTCGATAATTAGAACTGCCAATTCATGATACTATAACTAAAGCGTATAGATTTTGGTGAAAAATTTATAAATATGATTAAGGCAATATACTCTAAACAAACGGCAAAAGTGATAGTAAATGGGGACTTCAACATAAGCAAGGGTACAAGACAAGGCTGTCCTCTGTCTCCCCTATTATTTATACTAACTTTGGAAGTTCTTATTAGAAAGATTAGGCAAGACCCGGAAATAAAAGGTATGGAAATAAAAAAAAGAACATTACAAATTACAGGTGTTTGAGGATGATTTAGTATTTATCCTAGAAGAACCACTAGAAACAGGATCTACATTAATAAAAAAAAAACATAGATGATTTTGGTGAAGTGGCAGGATTAAAAATAAACAGAAAAGACTAAGACGCTGGTAAAGAATCTTACAAATAAACAGAAAAATGAATTGATGGAAAAGATGGGCATTCAGATAACTAAAAAAGTAAAATATTTAGGAATCTGGTTAACAGCAAGATGTGCAACTTATTAAAAAAGATAACTATTCTAAACTAATACATCAAATAAAGATAGACCTGGAAAAATGGAAAAACCTAGTTGTCAATGGTTGGAAGAATAGCTACAATAAAAACGAACATTTTTCCGAAGTTATTATTTCTGTTTCAAACAAATAAAACTAGAAAAAAACTTTTTTGAGGATTTAAACAAATTGATTTTAAAGTTTATTTGGCAAGGGAAAAAAGCAAGAATAAAATTGAAAATGTTACAAAAAGGTAAAAATAAGGGGGGAATTTGGATTAACTGATTGGGAGTTGTATTACCAGGCCTCAGTGTTTACATGGGTGAAAGAATGGATAAATTTGAGGAACAAAAGAATATTGACTTTAGAAGGACATGATTTACAACTGGGGTGGCATGCATTTATGTGGTATGGGAAAAATAAAATACATAAATATTTTCAAACACATTATATTAGAAATGCTCTGCTTTTAGTATGGGAAAGAATTATAGAGAAACATTACATGAAAATACCGGTCTAGCTATCCACGATGGAAGCACTAATACATCCAAATGTTCTTGAACTGGAAAAAATTACAAGGTATAAGGATATTCTAAATCAGCGGTCACCAACCAGTGGTCCGTGGACCACTGGTGGTCCGTGAGAAAATTTTGGTGGTCTGCAGAAAAATTATTTGCATTTTTTATATTGCACTAAATACTATTTATCTTTAAATTTAAATTTATCTTTAAATATTTATCTTTAAATTTATCTTTAAAAAATTCATATTAGTGGTCCGCGGGATTTAAAATTATGAATTTAGTGGTCCCTGAAGTCTGAAGGTTGCCGACCCCTGTTCTAAATGAACAAGGGGAATTAAAATAAGAACTGAAAAATCAAGGAATTGATTTTCCATGCGGAGCCATATCTGTGGGCACGCAAGCTGTTGCCCTAGCTCAGCTCCAGCACGCATGTGCGCGTCGGCCAGCTGATTTTTTGGCTGGCCCCACCCAGCCTCCCCTCCCAGGAGTCTCCACGCGGCCCGTTTTGGATATCAGGTAAGTACAGGGCTCACGCAGAGGCTCTGGGAGGGCATTTTCGACCTCTGGAGGGCCTCCAGGGGGGCGGGGGAGGCCGTTTTCACCCTCTGGAGGCTCCAGGAAAGCCTCTGCAGCCTGGGGAGGGTGAAAAACGGGCCTACCGGGCCCACCGGAAGTCAGGAAACGGGCCATTTCCGGCCTCTGGAGGGCCTCCAGGGGGGCGGAGGAGGCCATTTTCGCCCTCCGGAGGCTTCAGGGAGGCCTGCTAGGCCCAAAACGGGGCATGGGGAGGTCGTGCGCACATGCGCGGGGGAGCGCGGGGGGTTGCGCATGCATGCGCGGTTGTGCGCGCATGCGCGCGCTTTCGGCACCCGAGGGAAAAAAGGTTTGCCATCACTGTCCTATATTATTATTAACACGCTCTGATGCTAAGGAGTTCTACTCCCCCTCCCAACCTGAAAAGAAATCTGTTTCAAATGCAAAACACAAGCAGAGGAGATTCACTTTCAGTTTTACTTTCACAGCAGCAAATAGCTTTACTACAGAACAGTTGAGCTAAGCGACGCCCAGCCTCCTTGCTGTCTCCTTCTTCCTCACACAGCAAATACTGTTTGAGTTTCCAAAGACCCCTCAACTCTCTCACACACTGACAGGATGCTAGCCACATGAATGCCGATGGATGCGGGTAGACAGAGGCAGGGGGCAAGCCTGAGGGAGAGAAGGGGATAGAATAGGGGAGGCTTCTGTGGGGCAAGGCTGAGGGAGAGAAGGGGATATGATAGGGGAGGCTTCTGTGGGGCAAGGCTGAGGGAGAGAAGGGGATAGGATAGGGGAGGCTTCTGTGGGGCAATCCTGGGAGAGAAGGGGAGAGGGGAGGAGAGGCTGGTCAACTACTCATTAACTTTCAAGCTGTAAGTGTCAATTTATCAAGCCCGATCACATAGTTCCGTAGCGGAGCACGAGTATTCACCTAGTCAAGATATAAGAAAGATGCAGAAATCTACGGATTTTACAAAGAACCGTCAAAACTAGATCATATATTTTTAGGGACAGATAATAAACTAATTTTTAAAAAAAGCTATTTATTGAATTTTAAAATGGAAGAAGAATAAGTAAAAGAAACTACGATAGTATGGTTCAAAAAGTTTGCATATACAACAGAATTAGATAAATGGCAAAAACTCTGGGGAAAAAAACTATAAATTGACGATGTCAACAGCCTATAAATAAAATCTTTACAAGATGTTTTATAGGTGGCATTTGCCACCAGCGAGAATGGCAAAGATGTTTCAAAACGTATCTCCCAGATGTTGGAAATGCAAACAGATACCGGGTTCTTATCATATGTGGTGGACTTGTGCTATGGCAAAAAAATATTGGTTAAAAATAAAAATGTGGCTAGAAGAAATGACAAAACCACAAATAGACTTAAAACCAGAGATGTTCTTGTTGGGTATCCTACCGGAGAAATATAATAAAAGAAATGCATATTTAATTTTACATGTGGTAACAGCAGCGAGAATTGTATATGCACAAAATTGGAAAAATGAAAATATACCTACAGAGGAAAATGTAATAAAGAAAATATTACAATGTGTTGAAATGGATAGATTAACATTGAAAATTAAGGATGAAACAGAATACTATTTAACTTGGCAATTATTCAATCAATGGTTAGAAAATAGAAACAGAAGTTAGAAATTTAGAATTGGGGAGGATATGTAAATAAAGATGAAGTATGTAATTAAATAATGAATATTGAATAATTAGGATAAGTAAACATTATGATTAATAGACTTAGAGGATAATGGTTACAAATGTGATGTTTATATGATGTTTATAATGTTTGATATTATTAACTATATACAAAACTGAACAGAGCATGTAATTAAATAATGGAAAATGTTTAATAAGGATAAGTGAAGATCATGGTGAATAGACTTTGAGAATAATAGTTATAGCTATTGTGTGTATAAGATTTATTACCTGTATTTGAAATAGATTGTACCCAGACAGTACACTGTCACTGTGGAGATGCAAATTTTATATATAACGAACAAAATTGCATAATAAAAAATAATTTAAAAAAAGAAAGTATTCAAAGTATTCAGATCCCCTTTACTTCTATTAGTTTTGTTATGATGCAGCCTGATTCTACAGTTGTTAAAATTCATTTTTTCTCATTATTCTATACTCATAATGACAAAGTTAAAATAGAATTTTAGAAATGGCTTTAAATTTATTAAAAAGAAAAAAACTGAAATATCACATTGGCATAAGTATTCAGACCCTTCACTCAGTACTTTGTTGAAGCACCTTTGGCAGCTATTACAGCCTCCAGTCTTTGTGGGTAAGACATGAGAAGATTCACTTTCCAACATGACAACAATCCTAACCACACAGCCAAGACAACACAGGAGTGGCTTAGGGACAACTCTGTGAATGTCCTAGAGTGGCCCAGCCAGAGACCTGACTTGACCCCTATTGAACATTTCTGGAGGGACCTGAAAATGGCTGCCCACCGATGGTCACCAGACGACCTGACTGAGCTTGAGAGGATTTGCAAGGAAGAACGGCAGAAAATCCCCCAATCCAGGTGTGCAAAGCTTATCACCTCATACCCAAAAAGACTTGAGGCTGTAATCGCTGCCAAAGGTGCTTCAACAAAGTACTGAGTGAAGGGTCTGAATACTTATGCCAATGTGGTATTTCAGGTGTTTTTTTTTTAAAATACATTTGCAGATGTTTCTAAAATTCTGTTTTCACTTTCAAGTGTTACGTGAAGGTGAAGGAAATGAGGGGTTAAGAAATATGAAAAATATAGAGTTGAAAGAGACCTTGGGGGTCTTCTAATCCAGCCCCCTGCTCAAGCAGGAACAGGGTATATTACAGGGTAAATTTTTGGCTTGGGTAAATTCACTAATGTTATGCACGCATATGAGCACAGAAATACACAGCTATGAATGTATGTAGACAATCTATGTGTATCTCTGTGTGCAAAATGTCCCAGAAGTGCATTCGCTCAAATTGTTTGATCTACGGATTGTTTAGAAAGTGGGGGCACTAATAGAAGAAATGGTGCCTAACTCCTATTCAAGTGTAGTGGTGGGGAGAAGGGAATAAAAGGAGGTATTGGCAGGAAGAGGGGGAGACAGAGGGAGTGCAAGAGGAGGAAAGAGGGGTTTGGCTGGGGAAAAAGCGGGAAGGTAAGGATAAGAAGGGATGCCTGGGGAAAAGGAGGCCTGAGAGGATAGAAAAGAGAGGCTTCTGTGAGGCAAGCCTGAGGGAAATAAGGGGATAGGATAGGAGAGGTATTTGTGGGGCAAGCCTGAGGGAAATAAGGGGATAGGATAGGAGAGGTATTTGTGGGGCAAGCCTGAGGGAAATAAGGGGATAGGATAGGAGAGATATTTATGGGGCAGCCTGAGGGAAATAAGGGGATAGGATAGGAGAGGTATTTGTGGGGCAAGCCTGAGGGAAATAAGGGGATAGGATAGGAGAGATATTTATGGGGCAGCCTGAGGGAAATAAGGGGATAGGATAGGAGAGCCTTCTGTGTGGCAAGCCTGAGAGAAATAAGGGGATAGGATAGGAGAGGTTTCTGTGGGGCAAACCTGAGGGAAATAAGGGGAAAGGATAGGAGGCGTATTTGTGGTATAAGCCTGAAGGATATAAGGGGATAGGATAGTAGAGGCTTCTGTGGGGCAAGCCTGAGGGAGAGAAGAGTTTGAGTGAGGCAAGCAGGGGGATCAACGAAGGAGCAGAGGCTGTGGAGGGAGAACCCAGCAGGCAGTTCAAGAGAGAGCGAAGAGAAAGAGGAAAGTCAAGCAGCCACCACAATACCATCCCATCACGTGACCCGCCTGCTGAAGAAAAGACTAACCATCACCCCACAACATGACCTGCCTGCTGAGAGGAGGCTGACCACCATCCCATCATGTGACCATGGCAAGAGGAGGAAGGAGAGGCTTGGCTGGGGAAAAAGCGGGAAGGTCAGGAAGGGATGCCTGGGGAAAAAGAGGCCTGAGAGGATAGGAAAGAGAGGCTTCTGTGGGCCAAGCCTGAGGGAAATAAGGGAGTAGGAGAGATATTTATGGGGCAGCTTGAGGGAAATAAGGGGATAGGATAGGAGAGGTATTTGTGGAGTAAACCTGAAAGAAAGAAGGGGGTAGGATAGCAGAGGCTTCTGTGGGGCAAGCCTGAGGGACTCCTCTCAATTTTATGTGCTTTTGGAATGGAAGAGAAGGGTCCCAGAGTGCTTTGGGGTTGAGAGCCTTCAATTGACTGAGGACACCTGACCCCATGGGCTATGCCTTCAGCAAAGACATTGGGCCCCCAAGAGGAGACACACACCTTGATCACCATAGGGGCAGCAGAGGCAGGATCTGCCCAGGCCGTGGGGAGCCTGACACCCATCCAAACCCTGACTGGCAACTACTGTGTGGGAGCTGGGTACAAGAAATTACGAATCTTTTCAGGGATAAAACCAGTGCCAGAGGGGGAGGAAGAATACAAAACCTGGATGGAGCAGGCAGTACAGGCAGTTGGGAGAGTGGGATTCATCAGATTCTCAAAAGAAACAGAGGGTCACAGAGAGCCTAAAGGCTCCCGCTGCGGAAGCCATTAGAAATTTAACACTCAGCCGAAGGCAATTTACCGTGCATGATTACCTCTGTTTACTGCATGATGAATTTGGAGCCGCTGAAAGAGTTTCTAGCCTGCTGTTTCGGTTTGAGCAAAGAAGAGAGGTGAAAGGCTATCTGAGTACAGAAGAAGATTGAACAAGTTACTATGTCAGATTGTGGAAAGGAAGGGGATGAAGTAGAACGAGCTAGGATGGAGCAACTTTCGCGGGGTGCTTTCTTCTCCGACCCAGTATGGAATCAAATAAAGACTCAGGCCAAAGGGAACACCTGGGGGGGGGTATCATGAGCTCATAAGGAGTTAGGGCAACAGAAGTGGTGGAGGAAGCCAAAGAGGCCTCAGCCAATTCTCCACCAAAATTGTCCCCAGGCGCAGGAGTGGAGAAAACGGGAGGCGATGATGCCCAACTCAACGCTATGCAAGCTCAAATATCTCATTTAAGCAAGATGATGGCCTCGTGGACGGCAACGGGTGGTTCGCCCTTGAATGGAGGTCTGGCTGGGCCGGTCAATGGGGGAAGAAGGCGCTTCAGCTGAGAACCTGGCGAAGCCAGTGTGTAACTGTGGGGCTGCAGGGCATTACAGGCGTACTTGTACTAAGCTACAGAAACCACGGAATTCGGCCCAGTTAGAGAAACTACAGAGGGCCCCAATGAGGGAGCCAACTGGGTGCCCAGTGATACTAGCCAGCTGAGAGGAGGCTGACCGCCACCCCATCACGTGAACCCGGCTGGCAGCCATACGAAGAGGGCCAGGAGACCCCGGACTCCTGCGACCCTTAACGGGGTTAGCGCCACCCAAGATTTAAAAGCGTCCCTTTTGCCCATGAAACTCCTCGCTTGCCAGGAAAGCAACATGTCAATACAATCACAAGGAATGAAGTGATTCCTGAAGGGTGAGGGAGGTGGGTGGCTCAGAAATAAATGTCCCAAATCTCCCAGTGGTAAAATCACAGGCAGCAATTTTAAATCGTGCAGCCCGAGGAATAAAATTTGGGGAGAGAAAGAATATGCAGCAGCAGCCCGCATGTTTCAGCCTTGTCCCTTCGCTGCTTCTACGCCGTGGAGGAAAGCAAAGGGCCCGACTTGCTCCCGGCTTCTCCTCCGACCTGCCCTCCACTCACCTCCCAGGAGCCCCCATTTTTATGTTGTGTGTGTGTGTGTGTGTGTGTGTGTGTGTGTGTGTGTGTGTGTAGGATAACACCTCGAAACCTGCCTTGGCAAATGGTTGAAGCTGTAATAGTTAAGCTGTTGAATGGAAGGCTCTAGCCCTAGACTGTCCTTTGGGGTCTGGTAGGGACGACCTCATCGTCACTGCAACTGAGCCAGGAGCTTCTTTTACATGAAATAAGGGAAAGCATCCCTGGGGGGAACACAATGCGCCGTCAGGCAGGGACAAAAAACACCTCCCTTGTGGATCAGTGAAGACTATTCTATCCAGTTCTTTATCTTGGGGATGCAGGATAAATCCCCAAAACTATATTTGCGATAGAGGGAAGCTTGAAGAGTGAAGCTAGACCCTACTTAGCTTCACAAGATTACCCAGGTGTTGCATTATAAAAGTTGTTAAAGGTCTTGTTTGTATGTGCAGCCTTAAACAATTGCCAGCTTCATATCCCTTTAATAGAAGAATGAAATACGGGATGAAACCTTGAAGTGCCCACCCACATTGCTTTCAAACCCATCTAGATAGGAGATATTATTTTTCCAACTGCATTCTTGCATCTAGAACTGCCAGGATCAACCTCTGCAAGCAACGTGGTTTAACACCTACAATCATGGAACTGCTAGGGGAGGCCATCCATCCTGTGATATCCAATTATGTACAGGTAGTCCTCAATTTACTTCATTTAGTGACCATTTGAAGTTACAAGGTTATTGAAAAAAGTGACATGACAATTTTTCACACTTAAAAGGCCACTGCAGCATTGTCACATGATGAAAATTCAGACTCTGGGCAATTCACTTATCTTTGTGACAGTTGCAGTGTCTTGGGGTCATGTGATCCCCTTTGAGGACTGAGTAGGTGCACAACTTGGGGATCTTCCTGGACTCACGACTCCTGCTTGAGGCGGGGCCATGGCTGGGGGAGGGGTTTGCAGATTCATCTCGTGCGCCAATTGTGCCCTTTTCTGGACCGGGATGCACTGCACAGGGGGTCACTCGTGCCTTGGTCACCTCCTGTTTGAATCTCTGCACTGGACCACTGACTAGAAGAGTTCAACTTGTCCAGAGCGCAGCAGCGCACACAGTAATGGAAGCCCCTAAGTTGCCCATGTAACATCTTTGTGGTGCAAACCGCACTGGATTCAGTTCTTTAAGGTGCAATTCAAGGTCATCACCTTTAACAGTATTTATAACAGCAATAGCAATCAGACATATATACCACCCCACTGTGAGTTTACAGTGTCAGCATATTGTCCCCAACAATCTGTGTCCTCATTTTACCGATCTCAGAATGATGGAAGGCTGAGTCAACCTTGAGGCCTGTAAGGATCAGATTCCAGGCTGTGGGCAGAGTCACCTGGCAATACTGCATTCTAAGCACTGAACCAACAGGGCACCTGTCATTATTTTATCACCTTTATTTTTGCATCTATCTGTTCTTCCAGGTCAGATAGAATGAGCACGCTTCTGGCCCCCTGCTTTAAATATTGCCATCTGATAGGAGCTAGGAAGAGAGCCTCTTCAGTTGCAAACCATTCCCTCTGAAACACTCTTCCCCCTGACATTTGGCAGGTCTTTATCCTCCTGGTCTTCCATAAAGCAAAGAAGAACTAGCTTTTCCCCTCAGCACTGGGATAAGAAGAGGACTGGATTTCCGGGGCGGCGCCATGGTGGAGCGGAGCGAAGAAAGCTAGCTGCGAACATCGCCCTGACTTTCCATGTTTTTGGAAGCCGAAAGCGGCGTGCGATTCTTTGGAGGAGGACGCAGAAAGAAAGGGGACACTGAAGTGCAGTGGGAAATGGTGCGACTTCCCGCTGTAGTAGGTGGAAACCCTGATAACAGACATGGAAGAGATTGGCGATCAAAGGCGATCCAGAGACATGGCGGTTTGATCTTCATGCAGGTTTCTGTCAGCAGGGAGGTGACACGAGGCTGGCTCCAGGCTGTAATCAACGCCTCCTTGGGGGAGGGATCCATCCCGCAACCACTGAAGGTTGCGGTGGTGAGGCCCCTCCTCAGGAAGCCTTCCCTGGATCCAGCAGATTTAAAAAACCTTCGTCCAGTCTCCAACCTTCCCTTTGTGGGGAAGGTTGTTGAGAAAGTGGTGGCGCTCCAACTCCAACGGCTATTGGATGAAACGGATTATCTGGACCCTTTTCAATCGGGTTTCAGGCCCGGTTATAGCACGGAAACTGCTTTGGTCGCGCTGATGGATGAGCTCTGGCGAGCCCGAGATGGAGGTTTTTCCTCCATCTTGGTGCTGCTTGACCGCTCAGCTGCTTTCGGTACCGTTG